>JAPMUD010000039.1:0-128594 GCA_033459515.1 Theretra japonica
AACCTAACCTAACCTAACCTAACCTAACCTAACCTAACCTAACCTAACCTAACCTAACCTAACCTAACCTAACCTAACCTAACCTAACCTAACCTAACCTAACCTAACCTAACCTAACCTAACCTAACCTAACCTAACCTAACCTAACCTAACCTAACCTAACCTAACCTAACCTAACCTAACCTAACCTAACCTAACCTAACCTAACCTAACCTAACCTAACCTAACCTAACCTAACCTAACCTAACCTAACCTAACCTAACCTAACCTAACCTAACCTAACCTAACCTAACCTAACCTAACCTAACCTAACCTAACCTAACCTAACCTAACCTAACCTAACCTAACCTAACCTAACCTAACCTAACCTAACCTAACCTAACCTAACCTAACCTAACCTAACCTAACCTAACCTAACCTAACCTAACCTAACCTAACCTAACCTAACCTAACCTAACCTAACCTAACCTAACCTAACCTAACCTAACCTAACCTAACCTAACCTAACCTAACCTAACCTAACCTAACCTAACCTAACCTAACCTAACCTAACCTAACCTAACCTAACCTAACCTAACCTAACCTAACCTAACCTAACCTAACCTAACCTAACCTAACCTAACCTAACCTAACCTAACCTAACCTAACCTAACCTAACCTAACCTAACCTAACCTAACCTAACCTAACCTAACCTAACCTAACCTAACCTAACCTAACCTAACCTAACCTAACCTAACCTAACCTAACCTAACCTAACCTAACCTAACCTAACCTAACCTAACCTAACCTAACCTAACCTAACCTAACCTAACCTAACCTAACCTAACCTAACCTAACCTAACCTAACCTAACCTAACCTAACCTAACCTAACCTAACCTAACCTAACCTAACCTAACCTAACCTAACCTAACCTAACCTAACCTAACCTAACCTAACCTAACCTAACCTAACCTAACCTAACCTAACCTAACCTAACCTAACCTAACCTAACCTAACCTAACCTAACCTAACCTAACCTAACCTAACCTAACCTAACCTAACCTAACCTAACCTAACCTAACCTAACCTAACCTAACCTAACCTAACCTAACCTAACCTAACCTAACCTAACCTAACCTAACCTAACCTAACCTAACCTAACCTAACCTAACCTAACCTAACCTAACCTAACCTAACCTAACCTAACCTAACCTAACCTAACCTAACCTAACCTAACCTAACCTAACCTAACCTAACCTAACCTAACCTAACCTAACCTAACCTAACCTAACCTAACCTAACCTAACCTAACCTAACCTAACCTAACCTAACCTAACCTAACCTAACCTAACCTAACCTAACCTAACCTAACCTAACCTAACCTAACCTAACCTAACCTAACCTAACCTAACCTAACCTAACCTAACCTAACCTAACCTAACCTAACCTAACCTAACCTAACCTAACCTAACCTAACCTAACCTAACCTAACCTAACCTAACCTAACCTAACCTAACCTAACCTAACCTAACCTAACCTAACCTAACCTAACCTAACCTAACCTAACCTAACCTAACCTAACCTAACCTAACCTAACCTAACCTAACCTAACCTAACCTAACCTAACCTAACCTAACCTAACCTAACCTAACCTAACCTAACCTAACCTAACCTAACCTAACCTAACCTAACCTAACCTAACCTAACCTAACCTAACCTAACCTAACCTAACCTAACCTAACCTAACCTAACCTAACCTAACCTAACCTAACCTAACCTAACCTAACCTAACCTAACCTAACCTAACCTAACCTAACCTAACCTAACCTAACCTAACCTAACCTAACCTAACCTAACCTAACCTAACCTAACCTAACCTAACCTAACCTAACCTAACCTAACCTAACCTAACCTAACCTAACCTAACCTAACCTAACCTAACCTAACCTAACCTAACCTAACCTAACCTAACCTAACCTAACCTAACCTAACCTAACCTAACCTAACCTAACCTAACCTAACCTAACCTAACCTAACCTAACCTAACCTAACCTAACCTAACCTAACCTAACCTAACCTAACCTAACCTAACCTAACCTAACCTAACCTAACCTAACCTAACCTAACCTAACCTAACCTAACCTAACCTAACCTAACCTAACCTAACCTAACCTAACCTAACCTAACCTAACCTAACCTAACCTAACCTAACCTAACCTAACCTAACCTAACCTAACCTAACCTAACCTAACCTAACCTAACCTAACCTAACCTAACCTAACCTAACCTAACCTAACCTAACCTAACCTAACCTAACCTAACCTAACCTAACCTAACCTAACCTAACCTAACCTAACCTAACCTAACCTAACCTAACCTAACCTAACCTAACCTAACCTAACCTAACCTAACCTAACCTAACCTAACCTAACCTAACCTAACCTAACCTAACCTAACCTAACCTAACCTAACCTAACCTAACCTAACCTAACCTAACCTAACCTAACCTAACCTAACCTAACCTAACCTAACCTAACCTAACCTAACCTAACCTAACCTAACCTAACCTAACCTAACCTAACCTAACCTAACCTAACCTAACCTAACCTAACCTAACCTAACCTAACCTAACCTAACCTAACCTAACCTAACCTAACCTAACCTAACCTAACCTAACCTAACCTAACCTAACCTAACCTAACCTAACCTAACCTAACCTAACCTAACCTAACCTAACCTAACCTAACCTAACCTAACCTAACCTAACCTAACCTAACCTAACCTAACCTAACCTAACCTAACCTAACCTAACCTAACCTAACCTAACCTAACCTAACCTAACCTAACCTAACCTAACCTAACCTAACCTAACCTAACCTAACCTAACCTAACCTAACCTAACCTAACCTAACCTAACCTAACCTAACCTAACCTAACCTAACCTAACCTAACCTAACCTAACCTAACCTAACCTAACCTAACCTAACCTAACCTAACCTAACCTAACCTAACCTAACCTAACCTAACCTAACCTAACCTAACCTAACCTAACCTAACCTAACCTAACCTAACCTAACCTAACCTAACCTAACCTAACCTAACCTAACCTAACCTAACCTAACCTAACCTAACCTAACCTAACCTAACCTAACCTAACCTAACCTAACCTAACCTAACCTAACCTAACCTAACCTAACCTAACCTAACCTAACCTAACCTAACCTAACCTAACCTAACCTAACCTAACCTAACCTAACCTAACCTAACCTAACCTAACCTAACCTAACCTAACCTAACCTAACCTAACCTAACCTAACCTAACCTAACCTAACCTAACCTAACCTAACCTAACCTAACCTAACCTAACCTAACCTAACCTAACCTAACCTAACCTAACCTAACCTAACCTAACCTAACCTAACCTAACCTAACCTAACCTAACCTAACCTAACCTAACCTAACCTAACCTAACCTAACCTAACCTAACCTAACCTAACCTAACCTAACCTAACCTAACCTAACCTAACCTAACCTAACCTAACCTAACCTAACCTAACCTAACCTAACCTAACCTAACCTAACCTAACCTAACCTAACCTAACCTAACCTAACCTAACCTAACCTAACCTAACCTAACCTAACCTAACCTAACCTAACCTAACCTAACCTAACCTAACCTAACCTAACCTAACCTAACCTAACCTAACCTAACCTAACTAACCTAACCTAACCTAACCTAACCTAACCTAACCTAACCTAACCTAACCTAACCTAACCTAACCTAACCTAACCTAACCTAACCTAACCTAACCTAACCTAACCTAACCTAACCTAACCTAACCTAACCTAACCTAACCTAACCTAACCTAACCTAACCTAACCTAACCTAACCTAACCTAACCTAACCTAACCTAACCTAACCTAACCTAACCTAACCTAACCTAACCTAACCTAACCTAACCTAACCTAACCTAACCTAACCTAACCTAACCTAACCTAACCTAACCTAACCTAACCTAACCTAACCTAACCTAACCTAACCTAACCTAACCTAACCTAACCTAACCTAACCTAACCTAACCTAACCTAACCTAACCTAACCTAACCTAACCTAACCTAACCTAACCTAACCTAACCTAACCTAACCTAACCTAACCTAACCTAACCTAACCTAACCTAACCTAACCTAACCTAACCTAACCTAACCTAACCTAACCTAACCTAACCTAACCTAACCTAACCTAACCTAACCTAACCTAACCTAACCTAACCTAACCTAACCTAACCTAACCTAACCTAACCTAACCTAACCTAACCTAACCTAACCTAACCTAACCTAACCTAACCTAACCTAACCTAACCTAACCTAACCTAACCTAACCTAACCTAACCTAACCTAACCTAACCTAACCTAACCTAACCTAACCTAACCTAACCTAACCTAACCTAACCTAACCTAACCTAACCTAACCTAACCTAACCTAACCTAACCTAACCTAACCTAACCTAACCTAACCTAACCTAACCTAACCTAACCTAACCTAACCTAACCTAACCTAACCTAACCTAACCTAACCTAACCTAACCTAACCTAACCTAACCTAACCTAACCTAACCTAACCTAACCTAACCTAACCTAACCTAACCTAACCTAACCTAACCTAACCTAACCTAACCTAACCTAACCTAACCTAACCTAACCTAACCTAACCTAACCTAACCTAACCTAACCTAACCTAACCTAACCTAACCTAACCTAACCTAACCTAACCTAACCTAACCTAACCTAACCTAACCTAACCTAACCTAACCTAACCTAACCTAACCTAACCTAACCTAACCTAACCTAACCTAACCTAACCTAACCTAACCTAACCTAACCTAACCTAACCTAACCTAACCTAACCTAACCTAACCTAACCTAACCTAACCTAACCTAACCTAACCTAACCTAACCTAACCTAACCTAACCTAACCTAACCTAACCTAACCTAACCTAACCTAACCTAACCTAACCTAACCTAACCTAACCTAACCTAACCTAACCTAACCTAACCTAACCTAACCTAACCTAACCTAACCTAACCTAACCTAACCTAACCTAACCTAACCTAACCTAACCTAACCTAACCTAACCTAACCTAACCTAACCTAACCTAACCTAACCTAACCTAACCTAACCTAACCTAACCTAACCTAACCTAACCTAACCTAACCTAACCTAACCTAACCTAACCTAACCTAACCTAACCTAACCTAACCTAACCTAACCTAACCTAACCTAACCTAACCTAACCTAACCTAACCTAACCTAACCTAACCTAACCTAACCTAACCTAACCTAACCTAACCTAACCTAACCTAACCTAACCTAACCTAACCTAACCTAACCTAACCTAACCTAACCTAACCTAACCTAACCTAACCTAACCTAACCTAACCTAACCTAACCTAACCTAACCTAACCTAACCTAACCTAACCTAACCTAACCTAACCTAACCTAACCTAACCTAACCTAACCTAACCTAACCTAACCTAACCTAACCTAACCTAACCTAACCTAACCTAACCTAACCTAACCTAACCTAACCTAACCTAACCTAACCTAACCTAACCTAACCTAACCTAACCTAACCTAACCTAACCTAACCTAACCTAACCTAACCTAACCTAACCTAACCTAACCTAACCTAACCTAACCTAACCTAACCTAACCTAACCTAACCTAACCTAACCTAACCTAACCTAACCTAACCTAACCTAACCTAACCTAACCTAACCTAACCTAACCTAACCTAACCTAACCTAACCTAACCTAACCTAACCTAACCTAACCTAACCTAACCTAACCTAACCTAACCTAACCTAACCTAACCTAACCTAACCTAACCTAACCTAACCTAACCTAACCTAACCTAACCTAACCTAACCTAACCTAACCTAACCTAACCTAACCTAACCTAACCTAACCTAACCTAACCTAACCTAACCTAACCTAACCTAACCTAACCTAACCTAACCTAACCTAACCTAACCTAACCTAACCTAACCTAACCTAACCTAACCTAACCTAACCTAACCTAACCTAACCTAACCTAACCTAACCTAACCTAACCTAACCTAACCTAACCTAACCTAACCTAACCTAACCTAACCTAACCTAACCTAACCTAACCTAACCTAACCTAACCTAACCTAACCTAACCTAACCTAACCTAACCTAACCTAACCTAACCTAACCTAACCTAACCTAACCTAACCTAACCTAACCTAACCTAACCTAACCTAACCTAACCTAACCTAACCTAACCTAACCTAACCTAACCTAACCTAACCTAACCTAACCTAACCTAACCTAACCTAACCTAACCTAACCTAACCTAACCTAACCTAACCTAACCTAACCTAACCTAACCTAACCTAACCTAACCTAACCTAACCTAACCTAACCTAACCTAACCTAACCTAACCTAACCTAACCTAACCTAACCTAACCTAACCTAACCTAACCTAACCTAACCTAACCTAACCTAACCTAACCTAACCTAACCTAACCTAACCTAACCTAACCTAACCTAACCTAACCTAACCTAACCTAACCTAACCTAACCTAACCTAACCTAACCTAACCTAACCTAACCTAACCTAACCTAACCTAACCTAACCTAACCTAACCTAACCTAACCTAACCTAACCTAACCTAACCTAACCTAACCTAACCTAACCTAACCTAACCTAACCTAACCTAACCTAACCTAACCTAACCTAACCTAACCTAACCTAACCTAACCTAACCTAACCTAACCTAACCTAACCTAACCTAACCTAACCTAACCTAACCTAACCTAACCTAACCTAACCTAACCTAACCTAACCTAACCTAACCTAACCTAACCTAACCTAACCTAACCTAACCTAACCTAACCTAACCTAACCTAACCTAACCTAACCTAACCTAACCTAACCTAACCTAACCTAACCTAACCTAACCTAACCTAACCTAACCTAACCTAACCTAACCTAACCTAACCTAACCTAACCTAACCTAACCTAACCTAACCTAACCTAACCTAACCTAACCTAACCTAACCTAACCTAACCTAACCTAACCTAACCTAACCTAACCTAACCTAACCTAACCTAACCTAACCTAACCTAACCTAACCTAACCTAACCTAACCTAACCTAACCTAACCTAACCTAACCTAACCTAACCTAACCTAACCTAACCTAACCTAACCTAACCTAACCTAACCTAACCTAACCTAACCTAACCTAACCTAACCTAACCTAACCTAACCTAACCTAACCTAACCTAACCTAACCTAACCTAACCTAACCTAACCTAACCTAACCTAACCTAACCTAACCTAACCTAACCTAACCTAACCTAACCTAACCTAACCTAACCTAACCTAACCTAACCTAACCTAACCTAACCTAACCTAACCTAACCTAACCTAACCTAACCTAACCTAACCTAACCTAACCTAACCTAACCTAACCTAACCTAACCTAACCTAACCTAACCTAACCTAACCTAACCTAACCTAACCTAACCTAACCTAACCTAACCTAACCTAACCTAACCTAACCTAACCTAACCTAACCTAACCTAACCTAACCTAACCTAACCTAACCTAACCTAACCTAACCTAACCTAACCTAACCTAACCTAACCTAACCTAACCTAACCTAACCTAACCTAACCTAACCTAACCTAACCTAACCTAACCTAACCTAACCTAACCTAACCTAACCTAACCTAACCTAACCTAACCTAACCTAACCTAACCTAACCTAACCTAACCTAACCTAACCTAACCTAACCTAACCTAACCTAACCTAACCTAACCTAACCTAACCTAACCTAACCTAACCTAACCTAACCTAACCTAACCTAACCTAACCTAACCTAACCTAACCTAACCTAACCTAACCTAACCTAACCTAACCTAACCTAACCTAACCTAACCTAACCTAACCTAACCTAACCTAACCTAACCTAACCTAACCTAACCTAACCTAACCTAACCTAACCTAACCTAACCTAACCTAACCTAACCTAACCTAACCTAACCTAACCTAACCTAACCTAACCTAACCTAACCTAACCTAACCTAACCTAACCTAACCTAACCTAACCTAACCTAACCTAACCTAACCTAACCTAACCTAACCTAACCTAACCTAACCTAACCTAACCTAACCTAACCTAACCTAACCTAACCTAACCTAACCTAACCTAACCTAACCTAACCTAACCTAACCTAACCTAACCTAACCTAACCTAACCTAACCTAACCTAACCTAACCTAACCTAACCTAACCTAACCTAACCTAACCTAACCTAACCTAACCTAACCTAACCTAACCTAACCTAACCTAACCTAACCTAACCTAACCTAACCTAACCTAACCTAACCTAACCTAACCTAACCTAACCTAACCTAACCTAACCTAACCTAACCTAACCTAACCTAACCTAACCTAACCTAACCTAACCTAACCTAACCTAACCTAACCTAACCTAACCTAACCTAACCTAACCTAACCTAACCTAACCTAACCTAACCTAACCTAACCTAACCTAACCTAACCTAACCTAACCTAACCTAACCTAACCTAACCTAACCTAACCTAACCTAACCTAACCTAACCTAACCTAACCTAACCTAACCTAACCTAACCTAACCTAACCTAACCTAACCTAACCTAACCTAACCTAACCTAACCTAACCTAACCTAACCTAACCTAACCTAACCTAACCTAACCTAACCTAACCTAACCTAACCTAACCTAACCTAACCTAACCTAACCTAACCTAACCTAACCTAACCTAACCTAACCTAACCTAACCTAACCTAACCTAACCTAACCTAACCTAACCTAACCTAACCTAACCTAACCTAACCTAACCTAACCTAACCTAACCTAACCTAACCTAACCTAACCTAACCTAACCTAACCTAACCTAACCTAACCTAACCTAACCTAACCTAACCTAACCTAACCTAACCTAACCTAACCTAACCTAACCTAACCTAACCTAACCTAACCTAACCTAACCTAACCTAACCTAACCTAACCTAACCTAACCTAACCTAACCTAACCTAACCTAACCTAACCTAACCTAACCTAACCTAACCTAACCTAACCTAACCTAACCTAACCTAACCTAACCTAACCTAACCTAACCTAACCTAACCTAACCTAACCTAACCTAACCTAACCTAACCTAACCTAACCTAACCTAACCTAACCTAACCTAACCTAACCTAACCTAACCTAACCTAACCTAACCTAACCTAACCTAACCTAACCTAACCTAACCTAACCTAACCTAACCTAACCTAACCTAACCTAACCTAACCTAACCTAACCTAACCTAACCTAACCTAACCTAACCTAACCTAACCTAACCTAACCTAACCTAACCTAACCTAACCTAACCTAACCTAACCTAACCTAACCTAACCTAACCTAACCTAACCTAACCTAACCTAACCTAACCTAACCTAACCTAACCTAACCTAACCTAACCTAACCTAACCTAACCTAACCTAACCTAACCTAACCTAACCTAACCTAACCTAACCTAACCTAACCTAACCTAACCTAACCTAACCTAACCTAACCTAACCTAACCTAACCTAACCTAACCTAACCTAACCTAACCTAACCTAACCTAACCTAACCTAACCTAACCTAACCTAACCTAACCTAACCTAACCTAACCTAACCTAACCTAACCTAACCTAACCTAACCTAACCTAACCTAACCTAACCTAACCTAACCTAACCTAACCTAACCTAACCTAACCTAACCTAACCTAACCTAACCTAACCTAACCTAACCTAACCTAACCTAACCTAACCTAACCTAACCTAACCTAACCTAACCTAACCTAACCTAACCTAACCTAACCTAACCTAACCTAACCTAACCTAACCTAACCTAACCTAACCTAACCTAACCTAACCTAACCTAACCTAACCTAACCTAACCTAACCTAACCTAACCTAACCTAACCTAACCTAACCTAACCTAACCTAACCTAACCTAACCTAACCTAACCTAACCTAACCTAACCTAACCTAACCTAACCTAACCTAACCTAACCTAACCTAACCTAACCTAACCTAACCTAACCTAACCTAACCTAACCTAACCTAACCTAACCTAACCTAACCTAACCTAACCTAACCTAACCTAACCTAACCTAACCTAACCTAACCTAACCTAACCTAACCTAACCTAACCTAACCTAACCTAACCTAACCTAACCTAACCTAACCTAACCTAACCTAACCTAACCTAACCTAACCTAACCTAACCTAACCTAACCTAACCTAACCTAACCTAACCTAACCTAACCTAACCTAACCTAACCTAACCTAACCTAACCTAACCTAACCTAACCTAACCTAACCTAACCTAACCTAACCTAACCTAACCTAACCTAACCTAACCTAACCTAACCTAACCTAACCTAACCTAACCTAACCTAACCTAACCTAACCTAACCTAACCTAACCTAACCTAACCTAACCTAACCTAACCTAACCTAACCTAACCTAACCTAACCTAACCTAACCTAACCTAACCTAACCTAACCTAACCTAACCTAACCTAACCTAACCTAACCTAACCTAACCTAACCTAACCTAACCTAACCTAACCTAACCTAACCTAACCTAACCTAACCTAACCTAACCTAACCTAACCTAACCTAACCTAACCTAACCTAACCTAACCTAACCTAACCTAACCTAACCTAACCTAACCTAACCTAACCTAACCTAACCTAACCTAACCTAACCTAACCTAACCTAACCTAACCTAACCTAACCTAACCTAACCTAACCTAACCTAACCTAACCTAACCTAACCTAACCTAACCTAACCTAACCTAACCTAACCTAACCTAACCTAACCTAACCTAACCTAACCTAACCTAACCTAACCTAACCTAACCTAACCTAACCTAACCTAACCTAACCTAACCTAACCTAACCTAACCTAACCTAACCTAACCTAACCTAACCTAACCTAACCTAACCTAACCTAACCTAACCTAACCTAACCTAACCTAACCTAACCTAACCTAACCTAACCTAACCTAACCTAACCTAACCTAACCTAACCTAACCTAACCTAACCTAACCTAACCTAACCTAACCTAACCTAACCTAACCTAACCTAACCTAACCTAACCTAACCTAACCTAACCTAACCTAACCTAACCTAACCTAACCTAACCTAACCTAACCTAACCTAACCTAACCTAACCTAACCTAACCTAACCTAACCTAACCTAACCTAACCTAACCTAACCTAACCTAACCTAACCTAACCTAACCTAACCTAACCTAACCTAACCTAACCTAACCTAACCTAACCTAACCTAACCTAACCTAACCTAACCTAACCTAACCTAACCTAACCTAACCTAACCTAACCTAACCTAACCTAACCTAACCTAACCTAACCTAACCTAACCTAACCTAACCTAACCTAACCTAACCTAACCTAACCTAACCTAACCTAACCTAACCTAACCTAACCTAACCTAACCTAACCTAACCTAACCTAACCTAACCTAACCTAACCTAACCTAACCTAACCTAACCTAACCTAACCTAACCTAACCTAACCTAACCTAACTAACCTAACCTAACCTAACCTAACCTAACCTAACCTAACCTAACCTAACCTAACCTAACCTAACCTAACCTAACCTAACCTAACCTAACCTAACCTAACCTAACCTAACCTAACCTAACCTAACCTAACCTAACCTAACCTAACCTAACCTAACCTAACCTAACCTAACCTAACCTAACCTAACCTAACCTAACCTAACCTAACCTAACCTAACCTAACCTAACCTAACCTAACCTAACCTAACCTAACCTAACCTAACCTAACCTAACCTAACCTAACCTAACCTAACCTAACCTAACCTAACCTAACCTAACCTAACCTAACCTAACCTAACCTAACCTAACCTAACCTAACCTAACCTAACCTAACCTAACCTAACCTAACCTAACCTAACCTAACCTAACCTAACCTAACCTAACCTAACCTAACCTAACCTAACCTAACCTAACCTAACCTAACCTAACCTAACCTAACCTAACCTAACCTAACCTAACCTAACCTAACCTAACCTAACCTAACCTAACCTAACCTAACCTAACCTAACCTAACCTAACCTAACCTAACCTAACCTAACCTAACCTAACCTAACCTAACCTAACCTAACCTAACCTAACCTAACCTAACCTAACCTAACCTAACCTAACCTAACCTAACCTAACCTAACCTAACCTAACCTAACCTAACCTAACCTAACCTAACCTAACCTAACCTAACCTAACCTAACCTAACCTAACCTAACCTAACCTAACCTAACCTAACCTAACCTAACCTAACCTAACCTAACCTAACCTAACCTAACCTAACCTAACCTAACCTAACCTAACCTAACCTAACCTAACCTAACCTAACCTAACCTAACCTAACCTAACCTAACCTAACCTAACCTAACCTAACCTAACCTAACCTAACCTAACCTAACCTAACCTAACCTAACCTAACCTAACCTAACCTAACCTAACCTAACCTAACCTAACCTAACCTAACCTAACCTAACCTAACCTAACCTAACCTAACCTAACCTAACCTAACCTAACCTAACCTAACCTAACCTAACCTAACCTAACCTAACCTAACCTAACCTAACCTAACCTAACCTAACCTAACCTAACCTAACCTAACCTAACCTAACCTAACCTAACCTAACCTAACCTAACCTAACCTAACCTAACCTAACCTAACCTAACCTAACCTAACCTAACCTAACCTAACCTAACCTAACCTAACCTAACCTAACCTAACCTAACCTAACCTAACCTAACCTAACCTAACCTAACCTAACCTAACCTAACCTAACCTAACCTAACCTAACCTAACCTAACCTAACCTAACCTAACCTAACCTAACCTAACCTAACCTAACCTAACCTAACCTAACCTAACCTAACCTAACCTAACCTAACCTAACCTAACCTAACCTAACCTAACCTAACCTAACCTAACCTAACCTAACCTAACCTAACCTAACCTAACCTAACCTAACCTAACCTAACCTAACCTAACCTAACCTAACCTAACCTAACCTAACCTAACCTAACCTAACCTAACCTAACCTAACCTAACCTAACCTAACCTAACCTAACCTAACCTAACCTAACCTAACCTAACCTAACCTAACCTAACCTAACCTAACCTAACCTAACCTAACCTAACCTAACCTAACCTAACCTAACCTAACCTAACCTAACCTAACCTAACCTAACCTAACCTAACCTAACCTAACCTAACCTAACCTAACCTAACCTAACCTAACCTAACCTAACCTAACCTAACCTAACCTAACCTAACCTAACCTAACCTAACCTAACCTAACCTAACCTAACCTAACCTAACCTAACCTAACCTAACCTAACCTAACCTAACCTAACCTAACCTAACCTAACCTAACCTAACCTAACCTAACCTAACCTAACCTAACCTAACCTAACCTAACCTAACCTAACCTAACCTAACCTAACCTAACCTAACCTAACCTAACCTAACCTAACCTAACCTAACCTAACCTAACCTAACCTAACCTAACCTAACCTAACCTAACCTAACCTAACCTAACCTAACCTAACCTAACCTAACCTAACCTAACCTAACCTAACCTAACCTAACCTAACCTAACCTAACCTAACCTAACCTAACCTAACCTAACCTAACCTAACCTAACCTAACCTAACCTAACCTAACCTAACCTAACCTAACCTAACCTAACCTAACCTAACCTAACCTAACCTAACCTAACCTAACCTAACCTAACCTAACCTAACCTAACCTAACCTAACCTAACCTAACCTAACCTAACCTAACCTAACCTAACCTAACCTAACCTAACCTAACCTAACCTAACCTAACCTAACCTAACCTAACCTAACCTAACCTAACCTAACCTAACCTAACCTAACCTAACCTAACCTAACCTAACCTAACCTAACCTAACCTAACCTAACCTAACCTAACCTAACCTAACCTAACCTAACCTAACCTAACCTAACCTAACCTAACCTAACCTAACCTAACCTAACCTAACCTAACCTAACCTAACCTAACCTAACCTAACCTAACCTAACCTAACCTAACCTAACCTAACCTAACCTAACCTAACCTAACCTAACCTAACCTAACCTAACCTAACCTAACCTAACCTAACCTAACCTAACCTAACCTAACCTAACCTAACCTAACCTAACCTAACCTAACCTAACCTAACCTAACCTAACCTAACCTAACCTAACCTAACCTAACCTAACCTAACCTAACCTAACCTAACCTAACCTAACCTAACCTAACCTAACCTAACCTAACCTAACCTAACCTAACCTAACCTAACCTAACCTAACCTTACCTAACCTTCGAACCTTAACCTAACCTAACCTAACCTACTTACCTAACCTCACTCACCCTAACCCTAGCCAACCTAACTCTAACCTAACCTACACCTAACCCACTCCTAACCTAACCCTAACCTAACCTAACCTAACCTAACCTACCTAACCCTAACCAACCTAACCTAACCTAACCTAACCTAACCTAACCTAACCTAACCTAACCTAACCTAACCTAACCTAACCTAACCTAACCTAACCTAACCTAACCTAACCTAACCTAACCTAACCTAACCTAACCTAACCTAACCTAACCTAACCTAACCTAACCTAACCTAACCTAACCTAACCTAACCTAACCTAACCTAACCTAACCTAACCTAACCTAACCTAACCTAACCTAACCTAACCTAACCTAACCTAACCTAACCTAACCTAACCTAACCTAACCTAACCTAACCTAACCTAACCTAACCTAACCTAACCTAACCTAACCTAACCTAACCTAACCTCAACCTAACCTAACCTAACCTAACCTAACCTAACCTAACCTAACCTAACCTAACCTAACCTAACCTAACCTAACCTAACCTAACCTAACCTAACCTAACCTAACCTAACCTAACCTAACCTAACCTAACCTAACCTAACCTAACCTAACCTAACCTAACCTAACCTAACCTAACCTAACCTAACCTAACCTAACCTAACCTAACCTAACCTAACCTAACCTAACCTAACCTAACCTAACCTAACCTAACCTAACCTAACCTAACCTAACCTAACCTAACCTAACCTAACCTAACCTAACCTAACCTAACCTAACCTAACCTAACCTAACCTAACCTAACCTAACCTAACCTAACCTAACCTAACCTAACCTAACCTAACCTAACCTAACCTAACCTAACCTAACCTAACCTAACCTAACCTAACCTAACCTAACCTAACCTAACCTAACCTAACCTAACCTAACCTAACCTAACCTAACCTAACCTAACCTAACCTAACCTAACCTAACCTAACCTAACCTAACCTAACCTAACCTAACCTAACCTAACCTAACCTAACCTAACCTAACCTAACCTAACCTAACCTAACCTAACCTAACCTAACCTAACCTAACCTAACCTAACCTAACCTAACCTAACCTAACCTAACCTAACCTAACCTAACCTAACCTAACCTAACCTAACCTAACCTAACCTAACCTAACCTAACCTAACCTAACCTAACCTAACCTAACCTAACCTAACCTAACCTAACCTAACCTAACCTAACCTAACCTAACCTAACCTAACCTAACCTAACCTAACCTAACCTAACCTAACCTAACCTAACCTAACCTAACCTAACCTAACCTAACCTAACCTAACCTAACCTAACCTAACCTAACCTAACCTAACCTAACCTAACCTAACCTAACCTAACCTAACCTAACCTAACCTAACCTAACCTAACCTAACCTAACCTAACCTAACCTAACCTAACCTAACCTAACCTAACCTAACCTAACCTAACCTAACCTAACCTAACCTAACCTAACCTAACCTAACCTAACCTAACCTAACCTAACCTAACCTAACCTAACCTAACCTAACCTAACCTAACCTAACCTAACCTAACCTAACCTAACCTAACCTAACCTAACCTAACCTAACCTAACCTAACCTAACCTAACCTAACCTAACCTAACCTAACCTAACCTAACCTAACCTAACCTAACCTAACCTAACCTAACCTAACCTAACCTAACCTAACCTAACCTAACCTAACCTAACCTAACCTAACCTAACCTAACCTAACCTAACCTAACCTAACCTAACCTAACCTAACCTAACCTAACCTAACCTAACCTAACCTAACCTAACCTAACCTAACCTAACCTAACCTAACCTAACCTAACCTAACCTAACCTAACCTAACCTAACCTAACCTAACCTAACCTAACCTAACCTAACCTAACCTAACCTAACCTAACCTAACCTAACCTAACCTAACCTAACCTAACCTAACCTAACCTAACCTAACCTAACCTAACCTAACCTAACCTAACCTAACCTAACCTAACCTAACCTAACCTAACCTAACCTAACCTAACCTAACCTAACCTAACCTAACCTAACCTAACCTAACCTAACCTAACCTAACCTAACCTAACCTAACCTAACCTAACCTAACCTAACCTAACCTAACCTAACCTAACCTAACCTAACCTAACCTAACCTAACCTAACCTAACCTAACCTAACCTAACCTAACCTAACCTAACCTAACCTAACCTAACCTAACCTAACCTAACCTAACCTAACCTAACCTAACCTAACCTAACCTAACCTAACCTAACCTAACCTAACCTAACCTAACCTAACCTAACCTAACCTAACCTAACCTAACCTAACCTAACCTAACCTAACCTAACCTAACCTAACCTAACCTAACCTAACCTAACCTAACCTAACCTAACCTAACCTAACCTAACCTAACCTAACCTAACCTAACCTAACCTAACCTAACCTAACCTAACCTAACCTAACCTAACCTAACCTAACCTAACCTAACCTAACCTAACCTAACCTAACCTAACCTAACCTAACCTAACCTAACCTAACCTAACCTAACCTAACCTAACCTAACCTAACCTAACCTAACCTAACCTAACCTAACCTAACCTAACCTAACCTAACCTAACCTAACCTAACCTAACCTAACCTAACCTAACCTAACCTAACCTAACCTAACCTAACCTAACCTAACCTAACCTAACCTAACCTAACCTAACCTAACCTAACCTAACCTAACCTAACCTAACCTAACCTAACCTAACCTAACCTAACCTAACCTAACCTAACCTAACCTAACCTAACCTAACCTAACCTAACCTAACCTAACCTAACCTAACCTAACCTAACCTAACCTAACCTAACCTAACCTAACCTAACCTAACCTAACCTAACCTAACCTAACCTAACCTAACCTAACCTAACCTAACCTAACCTAACCTAACCTAACCTAACCTAACCTAACCTAACCTAACCTAACCTAACCTAACCTAACCTAACCTAACCTAACCTAACCTAACCTAACCTAACCTAACCTAACCTAACCTAACCTAACCTAACCTAACCTAACCTAACCTAACCTAACCTAACCTAACCTAACCTAACCTAACCTAACCTAACCTAACCTAACCTAACCTAACCTAACCTAACCTAACCTAACCTAACCTAACCTAACCTAACCTAACCTAACCTAACCTAACCTAACCTAACCTAACCTAACCTAACCTAACCTAACCTAACCTAACCTAACCTAACCTAACCTAACCTAACCTAACCTAACCTAACCTAACCTAACCTAACCTAACCTAACCTAACCTAACCTAACCTAACCTAACCTAACCTAACCTAACCTAACCTAACCTAACCTAACCTAACCTAACCTAACCTAACCTAACCTAACCTAACCTAACCTAACCTAACCTAACCTAACCTAACCTAACCTAACCTAACCTAACCTAACCTAACCTAACCTAACCTAACCTAACCTAACCTAACCTAACCTAACCTAACCTAACCTAACCTAACCTAACCTAACCTAACCTAACCTAACCTAACCTAACCTAACCTAACCTAACCTAACCTAACCTAACCTAACCTAACCTAACCTAACCTAACCTAACCTAACCTAACCTAACCTAACCTAACCTAACCTAACCTAACCTAACCTAACCTAACCTAACCTAACCTAACCTAACCTAACCTAACCTAACCTAACCTAACCTAACCTAACCTAACCTAACCTAACCTAACCTAACCTAACCTAACCTAACCTAACCTAACCTAACCTAACCTAACCTAACCTAACCTAACCTAACCTAACCTAACCTAACCTAACCTAACCTAACCTAACCTAACCTAACCTAACCTAACCTAACCTAACCTAACCTAACCTAACCTAACCTAACCTAACCTAACCTAACCTAACCTAACCTAACCTAACCTAACCTAACCTAACCTAACCTAACCTAACCTAACCTAACCTAACCTAACCTAACCTAACCTAACCTAACCTAACCTAACCTAACCTAACCTAACCTAACCTAACCTAACCTAACCTAACCTAACCTAACCTAACCTAACCTAACCTAACCTAACCTAACCTAACCTAACCTAACCTAACCTAACCTAACCTAACCTAACCTAACCTAACCTAACCTAACCTAACCTAACCTAACCTAACCTAACCTAACCTAACCTAACCTAACCTAACCTAACCTAACCTAACCTAACCTAACCTAACCTAACCTAACCTAACCTAACCTAACCTAACCTAACCTAACCTAACCTAACCTAACCTAACCTAACCTAACCTAACCTAACCTAACCTAACCTAACCTAACCTAACCTAACCTAACCTAACCTAACCTAACCTAACCTAACCTAACCTAACCTAACCTAACCTAACCTAACCTAACCTAACCTAACCTAACCTAACCTAACCTAACCTAACCTAACCTAACCTAACCTAACCTAACCTAACCTAACCTAACCTAACCTAACCTAACCTAACCTAACCTAACCTAACCTAACCTAACCTAACCTAACCTAACCTAACCTAACCTAACCTAACCTAACCTAACCTAACCTAACCTAACCTAACCTAACCTAACCTAACCTAACCTAACCTAACCTAACCTAACCTAACCTAACCTAACCTAACCTAACCTAACCTAACCTAACCTAACCTAACCTAACCTAACCTAACCTAACCTAACCTAACCTAACCTAACCTAACCTAACCTAACCTAACCTAACCTAACCTAACCTAACCTAACCTAACCTAACCTAACCTAACCTAACCTAACCTAACCTAACCTAACCTAACCTAACCTAACCTAACCTAACCTAACCTAACCTAACCTAACCTAACCTAACCTAACCTAACCTAACCTAACCTAACCTAACCTAACCTAACCTAACCTAACCTAACCTAACCTAACCTAACCTAACCTAACCTAACCTAACCTAACCTAACCTAACCTAACCTAACCTAACCTAACCTAACCTAACCTAACCTAACCTAACCTAACCTAACCTAACCTAACCTAACCTAACCTAACCTAACCTAACCTAACCTAACCTAACCTAACCTAACCTAACCTAACCTAACCTAACCTAACCTAACCTAACCTAACCTAACCTAACCTAACCTAACCTAACCTAACCTAACCTAACCTAACCTAACCTAACCTAACCTAACCTAACCTAACCTAACCTAACCTAACCTAACCTAACCTAACCTAACCTAACCTAACCTAACCTAACCTAACCTAACCTAACCTAACCTAACCTAACCTAACCTAACCTAACCTAACCTAACCTAACCTAACCTAACCTAACCTAACCTAACCTAACCTAACCTAACCTAACCTAACCTAACCTAACCTAACCTAACCTAACCTAACCTAACCTAACCTAACCTAACCTAACCTAACCTAACCTAACCTAACCTAACCTAACCTAACCTAACCTAACCTAACCTAACCTAACCTAACCTAACCTAACCTAACCTAACCTAACCTAACCTAACCTAACCTAACCTAACCTAACCTAACCTAACCTAACCTAACCTAACCTAACCTAACCTAACCTAACCTAACCTAACCTAACCTAACCTAACCTAACCTAACCTAACCTAACCTAACCTAACCTAACCTAACCTAACCTAACCTAACCTAACCTAACCTAACCTAACCTAACCTAACCTAACCTAACCTAACCTAACCTAACCTAACCTAACCTAACCTAACCTAACCTAACCTAACCTAACCTAACCTAACCTAACCTAACCTAACCTAACCTAACCTAACCTAACCTAACCTAACCTAACCTAACCTAACCTAACCTAACCTAACCTAACCTAACCTAACCTAACCTAACCTAACCTAACCTAACCTAACCTAACCTAACCTAACCTAACCTAACCTAACCTAACCTAACCTAACCTAACCTAACCTAACCTAACCTAACCTAACCTAACCTAACCTAACCTAACCTAACCTAACCTAACCTAACCTAACCTAACCTAACCTAACCTAACCTAACCTAACCTAACCTAACCTAACCTAACCTAACCTAACCTAACCTAACCTAACCTAACCTAACCTAACCTAACCTAACCTAACCTAACCTAACCTAACCTAACCTAACCTAACCTAACCTAACCTAACCTAACCTAACCTAACCTAACCTAACCTAACCTAACCTAACCTAACCTAACCTAACCTAACCTAACCTAACCTAACCTAACCTAACCTAACCTAACCTAACCTAACCTAACCTAACCTAACCTAACCTAACCTAACCTAACCTAACCTAACCTAACCTAACCTAACCTAACCTAACCTAACCTAACCTAACCTAACCTAACCTAACCTAACCTAACCTAACCTAACCTAACCTAACCTAACCTAACCTAACCTAACCTAACCTAACCTAACCTAACCTAACCTAACCTAACCTAACCTAACCTAACCTAACCTAACCTAACCTAACCTAACCTAACCTAACCTAACCTAACCTAACCTAACCTAACCTAACCTAACCTAACCTAACCTAACCTAACCTAACCTAACCTAACCTAACCTAACCTAACCTAACCTAACCTAACCTAACCTAACCTAACCTAACCTAACCTAACCTAACCTAACCTAACCTAACCTAACCTAACCTAACCTAACCTAACCTAACCTAACCTAACCTAACCTAACCTAACCTAACCTAACCTAACCTAACCTAACCTAACCTAACCTAACCTAACCTAACCTAACCTAACCTAACCTAACCTAACCTAACCTAACCTAACCTAACCTAACCTAACCTAACCTAACCTAACCTAACCTAACCTAACCTAACCTAACCTAACCTAACCTAACCTAACCTAACCTAACCTAACCTAACCTAACCTAACCTAACCTAACCTAACCTAACCTAACCTAACCTAACCTAACCTAACCTAACCTAACCTAACCTAACCTAACCTAACCTAACCTAACCTAACCTAACCTAACCTAACCTAACCTAACCTAACCTAACCTAACCTAACCTAACCTAACCTAACCTAACCTAACCTAACCTAACCTAACCTAACCTAACCTAACCTAACCTAACCTAACCTAACCTAACCTAACCTAACCTAACCTAACCTAACCTAACCTAACCTAACCTAACCTAACCTAACCTAACCTAACCTAACCTAACCTAACCTAACCTAACCTAACCTAACCTAACCTAACCTAACCTAACCTAACCTAACCTAACCTAACCTAACCTAACCTAACCTAACCTAACCTAACCTAACCTAACCTAACCTAACCTAACCTAACCTAACCTAACCTAACCTAACCTAACCTAACCTAACCTAACCTAACCTAACCTAACCTAACCTAACCTAACCTAACCTAACCTAACCTAACCTAACCTAACCTAACCTAACCTAACCTAACCTAACCTAACCTAACCTAACCTAACCTAACCTAACCTAACCTAACCTAACCTAACCTAACCTAACCTAACCTAACCTAACCTAACCTAACCTAACCTAACCTAACCTAACCTAACCTAACCTAACCTAACCTAACCTAACCTAACCTAACCTAACCTAACCTAACCTAACCTAACCTAACCTAACCTAACCTAACCTAACCTAACCTAACCTAACCTAACCTAACCTAACCTAACCTAACCTAACCTAACCTAACCTAACCTAACCTAACCTAACCTAACCTAACCTAACCTAACCTAACCTAACCTAACCTAACCTAACCTAACCTAACCTAACCTAACCTAACCTAACCTAACCTAACCTAACCTAACCTAACCTAACCTAACCTAACCTAACCTAACCTAACCTAACCTAACCTAACCTAACCTAACCTAACCTAACCTAACCTAACCTAACCTAACCTAACCTAACCTAACCTAACCTAACCTAACCTAACCTAACCTAACCTAACCTAACCTAACCTAACCTAACCTAACCTAACCTAACCTAACCTAACCTAACCTAACCTAACCTAACCTAACCTAACCTAACCTAACCTAACCTAACCTAACCTAACCTAACCTAACCTAACCTAACCTAACCTAACCTAACCTAACCTAACCTAACCTAACCTAACCTAACCTAACCTAACCTAACCTAACCTAACCTAACCTAACCTAACCTAACCTAACCTAACCTAACCTAACCTAACCTAACCTAACCTAACCTAACCTAACCTAACCTAACCTAACCTAACCTAACCTAACCTAACCTAACCTAACCTAACCTAACCTAACCTAACCTAACCTAACCTAACCTAACCTAACCTAACCTAACCTAACCTAACCTAACCTAACCTAACCTAACCTAACCTAACCTAACCTAACCTAACCTAACCTAACCTAACCTAACCTAACCTAACCTAACCTAACCTAACCTAACCTAACCTAACCTAACCTAACCTAACCTAACCTAACCTAACCTAACCTAACCTAACCTAACCTAACCTAACCTAACCTAACCTAACCTAACCTAACCTAACCTAACCTAACCTAACCTAACCTAACCTAACCTAACCTAACCTAACCTAACCTAACCTAACCTAACCTAACCTAACCTAACCTAACCTAACCTAACCTAACCTAACCTAACCTAACCTAACCTAACCTAACCTAACCTAACCTAACCTAACCTAACCTAACCTAACCTAACCTAACCTAACCTAACCTAACCTAACCTAACCTAACCTAACCTAACCTAACCTAACCTAACCTAACCTAACCTAACCTAACCTAACCTAACCTAACCTAACCTAACCTAACCTAACCTAACCTAACCTAACCTAACCTAACCTAACCTAACCTAACCTAACCTAACCTAACCTAACCTAACCTAACCTAACCTAACCTAACCTAACCTAACCTAACCTAACCTAACCTAACCTAACCTAACCTAACCTAACCTAACCTAACCTAACCTAACCTAACCTAACCTAACCTAACCTAACCTAACCTAACCTAACCTAACCTAACCTAACCTAACCTAACCTAACCTAACCTAACCTAACCTAACCTAACCTAACCTAACCTAACCTAACCTAACCTAACCTAACCTAACCTAACCTAACCTAACCTAACCTAACCTAACCTAACCTAACCTAACCTAACCTAACCTAACCTAACCTAACCTAACCTAACCTAACCTAACCTAACCTAACCTAACCTAACCTAACCTAACCTAACCTAACCTAACCTAACCTAACCTAACCTAACCTAACCTAACCTAACCTAACCTAACCTAACCTAACCTAACCTAACCTAACCTAACCTAACCTAACCTAACCTAACCTAACCTAACCTAACCTAACCTAACCTAACCTAACCTAACCTAACCTAACCTAACCTAACCTAACCTAACCTAACCTAACCTAACCTAACCTAACCTAACCTAACCTAACCTAACCTAACCTAACCTAACCTAACCTAACCTAACCTAACCTAACCTAACCTAACCTAACCTAACCTAACCTAACCTAACCTAACCTAACCTAACCTAACCTAACCTAACCTAACCTAACCTAACCTAACCTAACCTAACCTAACCTAACCTAACCTAACCTAACCTAACCTAACCTAACCTAACCTAACCTAACCTAACCTAACCTAACCTAACCTAACCTAACCTAACCTAACCTAACCTAACCTTTTTTTTTTTCCTCGCGGGGAAAATCCATTTACGGACCATCCCACCCCCGAAGGGGCGAGGGTGTGTCGGACTCATCGGCGCCTTCCGAGCCCAGCGAGATGTTGTGCCGCCCGTGGATGAGGACGGGCGGCCGCTGGGTCGGGTCCCTACCATAAGCTACGCGCCGAAATACCGACTAAAAACCCCGCGTCGGCCACCATCGGTGCACTTGAGAGACGGCCCCGGGATACCGATGAACGGACGCGCCAGGACCGCCTCTTTGTGCACCGCCGCTTTAGCGACGCGGCGAATGACGAGTGTAGCGTCACGTCTCGGGGGCCGCCAAGGTAGGGACGGCGGCCCCGCGTGGCCTCTGCGGCGCCGGGTTAGTTGTTGTCCCGGCGCCTCCTACGTCTCCTGTGGCGACGAGCGGGATCGGTCTGCTCCCGATCCCGCTCAGCGCTCTCCTTCTGCGACATGACACGTTCGCAGAAGGAGAGCATGGCTCGCCACGAACTCCGGCTGCCGACCATGGCGGCGACCACGGCCGGCAGCGATAGGTCGCTTCCTACGACCGCGATGAGAGCGCTGCGCTCCTCGTCCCAGGCTGGGCACTCCTCCAGCGTGTAACCTAACCTAACCTAACCTAACCTAACCTAACCTAACTGGTTGGTGGTGTGGAAGTAATGGTGGGTGGTATGTGGGTGATGGGTTGTATGTGGGTGGTGGGTATGTGGGTGGTGGGTATGTGGGTGGTGGGTATGTGGGTGGTGGGTATGTGGGTGGTGGGTGGTGTGTCATGGTGGGTGGTGAGTTGTGTGTGATGGTGGGTGGTGTCATGGTGGGTGGTGTGGAAGTAATGGTGGGTGGTATGTGGGTGATGGGTTGTATGTGGGTGGTGGGTATGTGGGTGGTGGGTATGTGGGTGGTGGGTGGTGTGATGGTGGGTGGTATGTGGGTGGTCGATGATGTGTGGTACGTGGTATGTGGGTGGTGGGTGGTGTCATGGTGGGTGGTGTGGAAGTAATGGTGGGTGGTATGTGGGTGGTAGGTGGTATGTGGGTGGTGGGTATGTGGGTGCTGGGTGGTGTGAAGGTGGGTGGTATGTGGGTGGTGGGTGATGTGTGGTACGTGGTATGTGGGTGGTGGTTGATGTGATGGTGGGTGGTGTGATGGTGGGTGGTGTGTCATGGTGGGTGGTGTGTAAGTAATGGTGGGTGGTGGGTGGTGTGTGATGGTGGGTGGTAGGTGATGTGTTGAACGTGGTATGTCGGTGGTGGGTGGTGGGTGGTGTGTCATGGTGGGTGGTGTGGAAGTAATGGTGGGTGGTATGTGGGTGGTGGGTATGTGGGTGGTGGGTGGTGTGATGGTGGGTGGTGTCATGGTGGGTGGTGAGTTGTGTGTGATGGTGGGTGGTGTGATGGTGGGTGGTGTCATGGTGGGTGGTGTGTGGGTGGTGAGTTGTGTGTGATGGTGGGTGGTGTCATGGTGGGTGGTGTGGTAGTAATGGTGGGTGGTATGTGGGTGATGGGTGGTATGTGGGTGGTGGGTATGTGGGTGGTGGGTATGTGGGTGGTGGGTGGTGTGATGGTGGGTGGTATGTGGGTGGTGGGTGGTGGGTGGTATGTGGGTGGTGGGTATGTGGGTGGTGGGTGGTGTCATGGTGGGTGGTGTGTGGGTGGTGAGTTGTGTGTGATGGTGGGTGGTGTCATGGTGGGTGGTGTGGAAGTAATGGTGGGTGGTATGTGGGTGATGGGTGGTATGTGGGTGGTGGGTATGTGGGTGATGGGTTGTATGTGGGTGGTGGGTATGTGGGTGGTGGGTATGTGGGTGGTGGGTGGTGTGATGGTGGGTGGTATGTGGGTGGTGGGTGATGTGTGGTACGTGGTATGTGGGTGGTGGGTGGTGTGTCATGGTGGGTGGTGTGGAAGTAATGGTGGGTGGTATGTGGGTGGTGGGTATGTGGGTGGTGGGTATGTGGGTGGTGGGTATGTGGGTGCTGGGTGGTGTGATGGTGGGTGGTATGTGGGTGGTGGGTGATGTGTGGTACGTGGTATGTGGGTGGTGGGTGATGTGTGGGTGGTGAGTTGTGTGTGATGGTGGGTGGTATGTGGGTGGTGGGTGGTGTGATGTTGGGTGGTATGTGGGTGGTGGGTGATGTGTGGTACGTGGTATGTGGGTGGTGGGTGGTGTGTCATGGTGGGTGGTGTGGAAGTAATGGTGGGTGGTATGTGGGTGGTGGGTATGTGGGTGGTAGGTATGTGGGTGTTGGGTGGTGTGATGGTGGGTGGTATGTGGGTGGTGGGTGATGTGTGGTACGTGGTATGTGGGTGGTGGGTGATGTGTGGGTGGTGAGTTGTGTGTGATGGTGGGTGGTGTGTCATGGTGGGTGGTGTGGAAGTAATGGTGGGTGGTATGTGGGTGGTGGGTGGTGGGTATGTGGGTGGTGGGTGGTGTGATGGTGGGTGATGTCATGGTGGGTGGTGTGTGGGTGGTGAGTTGTGTGTGATGGTGGGTGGTGTCATGGTGGGTGGTGTGGAAGTAATGGTGGGTGGTATGTGGGTGATGGGTGGTATGTGGGTGGTGGGTATGTGGGTGGTGGGTATGTGGGTGGTGGGTGGTGTGATGGTGGGTGGTATGTGGGTGGTGGGTGATGTGTGGTACGTGGTATGTGGGTGGTGGGTGGTATGTCATGGTGGGTGGTGTGGAAGTAATGGTGGGTGGTATGTGGGTGGTGGGTATGTGGGTGGTAGGTATGTGGGTGCTGGGTGGTGTGATGGTGGGTGGTATGTGGGTGGTGGGTGATGTGTGGTACGTGGTATGTGGGTGGTGGGTGATGTGTGGGTGGTGAGTTGTGTGTGATGGTGGGTGGTGTGTCATGGTGGGTGGTGTGGAAGTAATGGTGGGTGGTATGTGGGTGGTGGGTGGTATGTGGGTGGTGGGTATGGGGGTGGTGGGTATGTGGGTGGTGGGTATGTGATGGTGGGTGATGTGTGGCAGGGTGGTGTGTAGGTTTGATATGTGGCGGGGGGTGATTTGGTATGAGGTGGTGGGTTATGTGTGGTACGTGGTATGTGGGTGGTGGGTGGTGTGTCATGGTGGGTGGTGTGGAAGTAATGGTGGGTGGTATGTGGGTGGTGGGTGGTATGTGGGTGGTGGGTATGTGGGTGGTGGGTATGTGGGTGGTGGGTGGTGTGTCATGGTGGGTGGTGTGTGGTACGTGGTATGTGGGTGGTGGGTGGTGTGTCATGGTGGGTGGTGTGTGGGTGGTGGGTATGTGGGTGGTGGGTATGTGGGTGGTGGGTGGTGAGTTATGTATGATGGTGGGTGGTGTCATGGTGGGTGGTGTGGAAGTAATGGTGGGTGGTATGTGGGTGGTGGGTATGTGGGTGGTGGGTGGTGTGATGGTGGGTGGTGTCATGGTGGGTGGTGTGTGGGTGGTGAGTTGTGTGTGATGGTGGGTGGTGTCATGGTGGGTGGTTTGGAAGTAATGGTGGGTGGTATGTGGGTGGTGGGTATGTGGGTGGTAGGTATGTGGGTGCTGGGTGGTGTGATGGTGGGTGGTATGTGGATGGTGGGTGATGTGTGGTACGTGGTATGTGGGTGGTGGGTGATGTGTGGGTGGTGAGTTGTGTGTGATGGTGGGTGGTGTGTCATGGTGGGTGGTTTGGAAGTAATGGTGGGTGGTATGTGGGTGGTGGGTATGTGGGTGGTGGGTATGTGGGTGGTGGGTGGTGTGATGGTGGGTGGTGTGTGGTACGTGGTATATGGGTGGTGGGTGGTGTGTCATGGTGGATGGTGTGTGGGTGGTGGGTATGTGGGTGGTGGGTATGTGGGTGGTGGGTGGTGAGTTATGTATGATGGTGGGTGGTGTCATGGTGGGTGGTGTGGAAGTAATGGTGGGTGGTATGTGGGTGGTGGGTATGATGGTGGTGGGTGGTGTGATGGTGGGTGGTGTCATGGTGGGTGGTGTGTGGGTGGTGAGTTGTGTGTGATGGTGGGTGGTGTCATGGTGGGTGGTGTGGAAGTAATGGTGGGTGGTATGTGGGTGGTGGGTATGTGGGTGGTAGGTATGTGGGTGCTGGGTGGTGTGATGGTGGGTGGTATGTGGATGGTGGGTGATGTGTGGTACGTGGTATGTGGGTGGTGGGTGATGTGTGGGTGGTGAGTTGTGTGTGATGGTGGGTGGTGTCATGGTGGGTGGTGTGGAAGTAATGGTGGGTGGTATGTGGGTGATGGGTTGTATGTGGGTGATGGGTTGTATGTGGGTGGTGGGTATGTGGGTGGTGGGTATGTGGGTGGTGGGTTTGTGGGTGGTGGGTGGTGTGATGGTGGGTGGTATGTGGGTGGTGGGTGATGTGTGGTACGTGGTATGTGGGTGGTGGGTGGTGTCATGGTGGGTGGTGTGGAAGTAATGGTGGGTGGTATGTGGGTGGTAGGTGGTATGTGGGTGGTGGGTATGTGGGTGGTGGGTATGTGGGTGCTGGGTGGTGTGATGGTGCGTGGTATGTGGGTGGTGGGTGATGTGTGGTACGTGGTATGTGGGTGGTGGGTGATGTGTGGGTGGTGAGTTGTGTGTGATGGTGGGTGGTGTGTCATGGTGGGTGGTGTGGAAGTAATGGTGGGTGGTATGTGGGTGGTGGGTGGTGGGTATGTGGGTGGTGGGTGGTGTGATGGTGGGTGATGTCATGGTGGGTGGTGTGTGGGTGGTGAATTGTGTGTGATGGTGGGTGGTGTCATGGTGGGTGGTGTGGAAGTAATGGTGGGTGGTATGTGGGTGATGGGTGGTATGTGGGTGGTGGGTATGTGGGTGGTGGGTATGTGGGTGGTGGGTGGTGTGATGGTGGGTGGTATGTGGGTGGTGGGTGATGTGTGGTACGTGGTATGTGGGTGGTGGGTGGTATGTCATGGTGGGTGGTGTGGAAGTAATGGTGGGTGGTATGTGGGTGGTGGGTATGTGGGTGGTAGGTATGTGGGTGCTGGGTGGTGTGATGGTGGGTGGTATGTGGGTGGTGGGTGATGTGTGGTACGTGGTATGTGGGTGGTGGGTGATGTGTGGGTGGTGAGTTGTGTGTGATGGTGGGTGGTGTGTCATGGTGGGTGGTGTGGAAGTAATGGTGGGTGGTATGTGGGTGGTGGGTGGTGGGTGGTATGTGGGTGGTGGGTATGGGGGTGGTGGGTATGTGGGTGGTGGGTATGTGATGGTGGGTGATGTGTGGCAGGGTGGTGTGTAGGTTTGATATGTGGCGGGGGGTGATTTGGTATGAGGTGGTGGGTTATGTGTGGTACGTGGTATGTGGGTGGTGGGTGGTGTGTCATGGTGGGTGGTGTGGAAGTAATGGTGGGTGGTATGTGGGTGGTGGGTATGTGGGTGGTGGGTATGTGGGTGGTGGGTGGTGTGTCATGGTGGGTGGTGTGTGGTACGTGGTATGTGGGTGGTGGGTGGTGTGTCATGGTGGGTGGTGTGTGGGTGGTGGGTATGTGGGTGGTGGGTATGTGGGTGGTGGGTGGTGAGTTATGTATGATGGTGGGTGGTGTCATGGTGGGTGGTGTGGAAGTAATGGTGGGTGGTATGTGGGTGGTGGGTATGTGGGTGGTGGGTGGTGTGATGGTGGGTGGTGTCATGGTGGGTGGTGTGTGGGTGGTGAGTTGTGTGTGATGGTGGGTGGTGTCATGGTGGGTGGTTTGGAAGTAATGGTGGGTGGTATGTGGGTGGTGGGTATGTGGGTGGTAGGTATGTGGGTGCTGGGTGGTGTGATGGTGGGTGGTATGTGGATGGTGGGTGATGTGTGGTACGTGGTATGTGGGTGGTGGGTGATGTGTGGGTGGTGAGTTGTGTGTGATGGTGGGTGGTTTGTCATGGTGGGTGGTTTGGAAGTAATGGTGTGTGGTATGTGGGTGGTGGGTATGTGGGTGGTGGGTATGTGGGTGGTGGGTGGTGTGATGGTGGGTGGTGTGTGGTACGTGGTATATGGGTGGTGGGTGGTGTGTCATGGTGGATGGTGTGTGGGTGGTGGGTATGTGGGTGGTGGGTATGTGGGTGGTGAGTGGTGAGTTATGTATGATGGTGGGTGGTGTCATGGTGGGTGGTGTGGAAGTAATGGTGGGTGGTATGTGGGTGGTGGGTATGATGGTGGTGGGTGGTGTGATGGTGGGTGGTGTCATGGTGGGTGGTGTGTGGGTGGTGAGTTGTGTGTGATGGTGGGTGGTGTCATGGTGGGTGGTGTGGAAGTAATGGTGGGTGGTATGTGGGTGGTGGGTATGTGGGTGGTAGGTATGTGGGTGCTGGGTGGTGTGATGGTGGGTGGTATGTGGATGGTGGGTGATGTGTGGTACGTGGTATGTGGGTGGTGGGTGATGTGTGGGTGGTGAGTTGTGTGTGATGGTGGGTGGTGTGTCATGGTGGGTGGTTTGGAAGTAATGGTGGGTGGTATGTGGGTGGTGGGTATGTGGGTGGTGGGTATGTGGGTGGTGGGTGGTGTGATGGTGGGTGGTGTCATGGTGGGTGGTGTGTGGGTGGTGAGTTGTGTGTGATGGTGGGTGGTGTCATGGTGGGTGGTGTGGAAGTAATGGTGGGTGGTATGTGGGTGGTGGGTGGTATGTGGGTGGTGGGTATGTGGGTGGTGGGTATGTGGGTGCTGGGTGGTGTGATGGTGGGTGGTATATGGGTGGTGGGTGGTGTGATGGTGGGTGGTATGTGGGTGGTGGGTGGTGTGTCATGGTGGGTGGTGAGTTGTGTGTGATGGTGGGTGATGTGTGGCAGGGTGGTGTGTAGGTTTGATATGTGGCGGTGGGTGATTTGGTATGAGGTGGTGGGTTATGTGTGGTACGTGGTATGTGGGTGGTGGGTAGTGTGTCATGGTGGGTGGTGAGTTGTGTGTGATGGTGGGTGGTGTCATGGTGGGTGGTGTGGAAGTAATGGTGGGTGGTATGTGGGTGATGGGTTGTATGTGGGTGGTGGGTATGTGGGTGGTGGGTATGTGGGTGGTGGGTTTGTGGGTGGTGGGTGGTGTGATGGTGGGTGGTATGTGGGTGGTGGGTGATGTGTGGTACGTGGTATGTGGGTGGTGGGTGGTGTCATGGTGGGTGGTGTGGAAGTAATGGTGGGTGGTATGTGGGTGGTAGGTGGTATGTGGGTGGTGGGTATGTGGGTGTTGGGTATGTGGGTGCTGGGTGGTGTGATGGTGGGTGGTATGTGGGTGGTGGGTGATGTGTGGTACGTGGTATGTGGGTGGTGGGTGATGTGTGGGTGGTGAGTTGTGTGTGATGGTGGGTGGTGTGTCATGGTGGGTGGTGTGGAAGTAATGGTGGGTGGTATGTGGGTGGTGGGTGGTGGGTATGTGGGTGGTGGGTGGTGTGATGGTGGGTGATGTCATGGTGGGTGGTGTGTGGGTGGTGAGTTGTGTGTGATGGTGGGTGGTGTCATGGTGGGTGGTGTGGAAGTAATGGTGGGTGGTATGTGGGTGATGGGTGGTATGTGGGTGGTGGGTATGTGGGTGGTGGGTGGTGTGATGGTGGGTGGTATGTGGGTGGTGGGTGATGTGTGGTACGTGGTATGTGGGTGGTGGGTGGTATGTCATGGTGGGTGGTGTGGAAGTAATGGTGGGTGGTATGTGGGTGGTGGGTATGTGGGTGGTAGGTATGTGGGTGCTGGGTGGTGTGATGGTGGGTGGTATGTGGGTGGTGGGTGATGTGTGGTACGTGGTATGTGGGTGGTGGGTGATGTGTGGGTGGTGAGTTGTGTGTGATGGTGGGTGGTGTGTCATGGTGGGTGGTGTGGAAGTAATGGTGGGTGGTATGTGGGTGGTGGGTGGTATGTGGGTGGTGGGTATGGGGGTGGTGGGTATGTGGGTGGTGGGTATGTGATGGTGGGTGATGTGTGGCAGGGTGGTGTGTAGGTTTGATATGTGGCGGGGGGTGATTTGGTATGAGGTGGTGGGTTATGTGTGGTACGTGGTATGTGGGTGGTGGGTGGTGTGTCATGGTGGGTGGTGTGGAAGTAATGGTGGGTGGTATGTGGGTGGTGGGTGGTATGTGGGTGGTGGGTATGTGGGTGGTGGGTATGTGGGTGGTGGGTGGTGTGTCATGGTGGGTGGTGTGTGGTACGTGGTATGTGGGTGGTGGGTGGTGTGTCATGGTGGGTGGTGTGTGGGTGGTGGGTATGTGGGTGGTGGGTATGTGGGTGGTGGGTGGTGAGTTATGTATGATGGTGGGTGGTGTCATGGTGGGTGGTGTGGAAGTAATGGTGGGTGGTATGTGGGTGGTGGGTATGTGGGTGGTGGGTGGTGTGATGGTGGGTGGTGTCATGGTGGGTGGTGTGTGGGTGGTGAGTTGTGTGTGATGGTGGGTGGTGTCATGGTGGGTGGTTTGGAAGTAATGGTGGGTGGTATGTGGGTGGTGGGTATGTGGGTGGTAGGTATGTGGGTGCTGGGTGGTGTGATGGTGGGTGGTATGTGGATGGTGGGTGATGTGTGGTACGTGGTATGTGGGTGGTGGGTGATGTGTGGGTGGTGAGTTGTGTGTGATGGTGGGTGGTGTGTCATGGTGGGTGGTTTGGAAGTAATGGTGGGTGGTATGTGGGCGGTGGGTATGTGGGTGGTGGGTATGTGGGTGGTGGGTGGTGTGATGGTGGGTGGTGTCATGGTGGGTAGTGTGTGGGTGGTGAGTTGTGTGTGATGGTGGGTGGTGTCATGGTGGGTGGTGTGGAAGTAATGGTGGGTGGTATGTGGGTGGTGGGTGGTATGTGGGTGGTGGGTATGTGGGTGGTGGGTATGTGGGTGCTGGGTGGTGTGATGGTGGGTGGTATATGGGTGGTGGGTTGGGTGATGGTGGGTGGTATGAGGGTGGTGGGTGGTGTGTCATGGTGGGTGGTGAGTTGTGTGTGATGGTGGGTGATGTGTGGCAGGGTGGTGTGTAGGTTTGATATGTGGCGGTGGGTGATTTGGTATGAGGTGGTGGGTTATGTGTGGTACGTGGTATGTGGGTGGTGGGTAGTGTGTCATGGTGGGTTGTGAGTTGTGTGTGATGGTGGGTGGTGTCATGGTGGGTGGTGTGGAAGTAATGGTGGGTGGTATGTGGGTGGTGGGTATGTGGGTTGTAGGTATGTGGGTGCTGGGTGGTGTGATGGTGGGTGGTATGTGGGTGGTGGGTGATGTGTGGTACGTGGTATGTGGGTGGTGGGTGATGTGTGGGTGGTGAGTTGTGTGTGATGGTGGGTGGTGTGTCATGGTGGGTGGTGTGGAAGTAATGGTGGGTGGTATGTGGGTGGTGGGTGGTATGTGGGTGGTGGGTATGTGGGTGGTGGGTATGGGGATGGTGGGTATGTGGGTGGTGGGTATGTGATGGTGGGTGATGTGTGGCAGGGTGGTGTGTAGGTTTGATATGTGGCGGTGGGTGATTTGGTATGAGGTGGTGGGTTATGTGTGGTACGTGGTATGTGGGTGGTGGGTGGTGTGTCATGGTGGGTGGTGAGTTGTGTGTGATGGTGGGTAGTGTCATGGTGGGTGGTGTGGAAGTAATGGTGGGTGGTATGTGGGTGATGGGTTGTATGTGGGTGGTGGGTATGTGGGTGGTGGGTATGTGGGTGGTGGGTATGTGGGTGGTGGGTATGTGGGTGGTGGGTGGTGTGTCATGGTGGGTGGTGAGTTGTGTGTGATGGTGGGTGGTGTCATGGTGGGTGGTGTGGAAGTAATGGTGGGTGGTATGTGGGTGATGGGTTGTATGTGGGTGGTGGGTATGTGGGTGGTGGGTATGTGGGTGGTGGGTGGTGTGATGGTGGGTGGTATGTGGGTGGTCGGTGATGTGTGGTACGTGGTATGTGGGTGGTGGGTGGTGTCATGGTGGGTGGTGTGGAAGTAATGGTGGGTGGTATGTGGGTGGTGGGTATGTGGGTGGTGGGTATGTGGGTGCTGGGTGGTGTGAAGGTGGGTGGTATGTGGGTGGTGGGTGATGTGTGGTACGTGGTATGTGGGTGGTGGGTGATGTGATGGTGGGTGGTGTGATGGTGGGTGGTGTGTAAGTAATGGTGGGTGGTGGGTGGTGTGTGATGGTGGGTGGTAGGTGATGTGTTGAACGTGGTATGTGGGTGGTGGGTGGTGGGTGGTGTGTCATGGTGGGTGGTGTGGAAGTAATGGTGGGTGGTATGTGGGTGGTGGGTATGTGGGTGGTGGGTGGTGTCATGGTGGGTGGTGAGTTGTGTGTGATGGTGGGTGGTGTGATGGTGGGTGGTGTCATGGTGGGTGGTGTGTGGGTGGTGAGTTGTGTGTGATGGTGGGTGGTGTCATGGTGGGTGGTGTGGAAGTAATGGTGGCTGGTATGTGGGTGATGGGTGGTATGTGGGTGGTGGGTATGTGGGTGGTGGGTATGTGGGTGGTGGGTGGTGTGATGGTGGGTGGTATGTGGGTGGTGGGTGGTGGGTGGTATGTGGGTGGTGAGTATGTGGGTGGTGGGTGGTTTCATGGTGGTTGGTGTGTGGGTGGTGAGTTGTGTGTGATGGTGGGTGGTGTCATGGTGGGTGGTGTCATGGTGGGTGGTGTGGAAGTAATGGTGGGTGGTATGTGGGTGATGGGTGGTATGTGGGTGGTGGGTATGTGGGTGATGGGTTGTATGTGGGTGGTGGGTATGTGGGTGGTGGGTTGTGTGATGGTGGGTGGTATGTGGGTGGTGGGTGATGTGTGGTACGTGGTATGTGGGTGGTGGGTGGTGTGTCATGGTGGGTGGTGTGGAAGTAATGGTGGGTGGTATGTGGGTGGTGGGTATGTGGGTGGTGGGTATGTGGGTGCTGGGTGGTGTGATGGTGGGTGGTATGTGGGTGGTGGGTGATGTGTGGTACGTGGTATGTGGGTGGTGGGTGATGTGTGGGTGGTGAGTTGTGTGTGATGGACGGTGGTATGTGGGTGGTGGGTGGTGTGATGTTGGGTGGTATGTGGGTGGTGGGTGATGTGTGGTACGTGGTATGTGGGTGGTGGGTGATGTGTGGTACGTGGTATGTGGGTGGTGGGTGATGTGTGGGTGGTGAGTTGTGTGTGATGGTGGGTGGTGTCATGGTGGGTGATGTGGAAGTTATGGTGGGTGGTATGTGGGTGGTGGGTGGTATGTGGGTGGGTGGTATGTGGGTGGTGGGTATGTGGGTGGTGGGTGGTGTCATGGTGGGTGGTGAGTTGTGTGTGATGGTGGGTGGTGTGATGGTGGGTGGTGTCATGGTGGGTGGTGTGTGGGTGGTGAGTTGTGTGTGATGGTGGGTGGTGTCATGGTGGGTGGTGTGGAAGTAATGGTGGGTGGTATGTGGGTGATGGGTGGTATGTGGGTGGTGGGTATGTGGGTGATGGGTTGTATGTGGGTGGTGGGTATGTGGGTGGTGGGTTGTGTGATGGTGGGTGGTATGTGGGTGGTGGGTGATGTGTGGTACGTGGTATGTGGGTGGTGGGTGGTGTGTCATGGTGGGTGGTGTGGAAGTAATAATGGGTGGTATGTGGGTGGTGGGTGGTGTGATGTTGGGTGGTATGTGGGTGGTGGGTGATGTGTGGTACGTGGTATGTGGGTGGTGGGTGGTGTGTCATGGTGGGTGGTGTGGAAGTAATGGTGGGTGGTATGTGGGTGGTGGGTATGTGGGTGATGGGTTGTATGTGGGTGGTGGGTATGTGGGTGGTGGGTTGTGTGATGGTGGGTGGTATGTGGGTGGTGGGTGATGTGTGGTACGTGGTATGTGGGTGGTGGGTGGTGTGTCATGGTGGGTGGTGTGGAAGTAATGGTGGGTGGTATGTGGGTGGTGGGTATGTGGGTGGTGGGTATGTGGGTGCTGGGTGGTGTGATGGTGGGTGGTATGTGGGTGGTGGGTGATGTGTGGTACGTGGTATGTGGGTGGTGGGTGATGTGTGGGTGGTGAGTTGTGTGTGATGGACGGTGGTATGTGGGTGGTGGGTGGTGTGATGTTGGGTGGTATGTGGGTGGTGGGTGATGTGTGGTACGTGGTATGTGGGTGGTGGGTGGTGTGTCATGGTGGGTGGTGTGGAAGTAATGGTGGGTGGTATGTGGGTGGTGGGTATGTGGGTGGTAGGTATGTGGGTGTTGGGTGGTGTGATGGTGGGTGGTATGTGGGTGGTGGGTGATGTGTGGTACGTGGTATGTGGGTGGTGGGTGATGTGTGGGTGGTGAGTTGTGTGTGATGGTGGGTGGTGTCATGGTGGGTGATGTGGAAGTTATGGTGGGTGGTATGTGGGTGGTTGGTGGTATGTGGGTGGGTGGTATGTGGGTGGTGGGTATGTGGGTGGTGGAAGGTGTCATGGTGGGTGGTGAGTTGTGTGTGATGGTGGGTGGTGTGATGGTGGGTGGTGTCATGGTGGGTGGTGTGTGGGTGGTGAGTTGTGTGTGATGGTGGGTGGTGTCATGGTGGGTGGTGTGGAAGTAATGGTGGGTGGTATGTGGGTGATGGGTGGTATGTGGGTGGTGGGTATGTGGGTGATGGGTTGTATGTGGGTGGTGGGTATGTGGGTGGTGGGTTGTGTGATGGTGGGTGGTATGTGGGTGGTGGGTGATGTGTGGTACGTGGTATGTGGGTGGTGGGTGGTGTGTCATGGTGGGTGGTGTGGAAGTAATGGTGGGTGGTATGTGGGTGGTGGGTATGTGGGTGGTGGGTATGTGGGTGCTGGGTGGTGTGATGGTGGGTGGTATGTGGGTGGTGGGTGATGTGTGGTACGTGGTATGTGGGTGGTGGGTGATGTGTGGGTGGTGAGTTGTGTGTGATGGACGGTGGTATGTGGGTGGTGGGTGGTGTGATGGTGGGTGGTGTCATGGTGGGTGGTATGTGGGTGGTGAGTTGTGTGTGATGGTGGGTGGTGTGATGGTGGGTGGTGTGATGGTGGGTGGTATGTGGGTGGTGGGTGATGTGTGGTACGTGGTATGTGGGTGGTGGGTGGTGTCATGGTGGGTGGTGTGGAAGTAATGGTGGGTGGTATGTGGGTGGTATGTGGGTGGTAGGTGGTATGTGGGTGGTGGGTATGTGGGTGGTGGATATGTGGGTGCTGGGTGGTGTGATGGTGGGTGGTATGTGGGTGGTGGGTGATGTGTGGTACGTGGTATGTGGGTGGTTGGTGATGTGTGGGTGGTGAGTTGTGTGTGATGGTGGGTGGTGTCATGGTGGGTGGTTTGGAAGTAATGGTGGGTGGTATGTGGGTGATGGGTGGTATGTGGGTGGTGGGTATGTGGGTGGTGGGTATGTGGGTGGTGGGTGGTATGTCATGGTGGGTGGTGTGGAAGTAATGGTGGGTGGTATGTGGGTGGTGGGTATGTGGGTGGTAGGTATGTGGGTGCTGGGTGGTGTGATGGTGGGTGGTATGTGGGTGGTGGGTGATGTGTGGTACGTGGTATGTGGGTGGTGGGTGATGTGTGGGTGGTGAGTTGTGTGTGATGGTGGGTGGTGTGTCATGGTGGGTGGTGTGGAAGTAATGGTGGGTGGTATGTGGGTGGTGGGTGGTATGTGGGTGGTGGGTATGTGGGTGGTGGGTATGGAGGTGGTGGGTATGTGGGTGGTGGGTATGTGATGGTGGGTGATGTGTGGCAGGGTGGTGTGTAGGTTTGATATGTGGCGGTGGGTGATTTGGTATGAGGTGGTGGGTTATGTGTGGTACGTGGTATGTGGGTGGTGGGTGGTGTGTCATGGTGGGTGGTGAGTTGTGTGTGATGGTGGGTAGTGTCATGGTGGGTGGTGTGGAAGTAATGGTGGGTGGTATGTGGGTGATGGGTTGTATGTGGGTGGTGGGTATGTGGGTGGTGGGTATGTGGGTGGTGGGTATGTGGGTGGTGGGTATGTGGGTGGTGGGTGGTGTGTCATGGTGGGTGGTGAGTTGTGTGTGATGGTGGGTGGTGTCATGGTGGGTGGTGTGGAAGTAATGGTGGGTGGTATGTGGGTGATGGGTTGTATGTGGGTGGTGGGTATGTGGGTGGTGGGTATGTGGGTGGTGGGTGGTGTGATGGTGGGTGGTATGTGGGTGGTCGGTGATGTGTGGTACGTGGTATGTGGGTGGTGGGTGGTGTCATGGTGGGTTGTGTGGAAGTAATGGTGGGTGGTATGTGGGTGGTAGGTGGTATGTGGGTGGTGGGTATGTGGGTGGTGGGTGGTGTGATGGTGGGTGGTATGTGGGTGGTGGGTGATGTGTGGTACGTGGTATGTGGGTGGTGGGTGGTGTGTCATGGTGGGTGGTGTGGAAGTAATGGTGGGTGGTATGTGGGTGGTGGGTATGTGGGTGGTGGGTATGTGGGTGGTGGGTATGTGGGTGCTGGGTGGTGTGATGGTGGGTGGTATGTGGGTGGTGGGTGATGTGTGGTACGTGGTATGTGGGTGGTGGGTGGTATGATGGTGGGTGGTATGTGGGTGGTGGGTGATGTGTGGTACGTGGTATGTGGGTGGTGGGTGATGTGTGGGTGGTGAGTTGTGTGTGATGGTGGGTGGTGTGTCATGGTGGGTGGTGTGGAAGTAATGGTGGGTGATGTGTGGCAGGGTGGTGTGTAGGTTTGATATGTGGCGGTGGGTGATTTGGTATGAGGTGGTGGGTTATGTGTGGTACGTGGTATGTGGGTGGTGGGTGGTGTTTCATGGTGGGTGGTGAGTTGTGTGTGATGGTGGGTAGTGTCATGGTGGGTGGTGTGGAAGTTATGGTGGGTGGTATGTGGGTGATGGGTTGTATGTGGGTGGTGGGTATGTGGGTGGTGGGTATGTGGGTGGTGGGTATGATGGTGGTGGGTGGTGTGTCATGGTGGGTGGTGAGTTGTGTGTGATGGTGGGTGGTGTCATGGTGGGTGGTGTGGAAGTAATGGTGGGTGGTATGTGGGTGGTGGGTATGTGGGTGGTGGGTATGTGGTTGGCTGGTGGTGTGATGGTGGGTGGTATGTGGGTGGTCGGTGATGTGTGGTACGTGGTATGTGGGTGGTGGGTGGTGTCATGGTGGGTGGTGTGGAAGTAATGGTGGGTGGTATGTGGGTGGTAGGTGGTATGTGGGTGGTGGGTATGTGGGTGGTGGGTATGTGGGTGCTGGGTGGTGTGAAGGTGGGTGGTATGTGGGTGGTGGGTGATGTGTGGTACGTGGTATGTGGGTGGTGGGTGATGTGATGGTGGGTGGTGTGATGGTGGGTGGTGTGTCATGGTGGGTGGTGTGTAAGTAATGGTGGGTGGTGGGTGGTGTGTGATGGTGGGTGGTAGGTGATGTGTTGAACGTGGTATGTGGGTGGTGGGTGGTGGGTGGTGTGTCATGGTGGGTGGTGTGGAAGTAATGGTGGGTGGTATGTGGGTGGTGGGTATGTGGGTGGTGGGTGGTGTGATGGACGGTGGTGAGTTGTGTGTGATGGTGGGTGGTGTGATGGTGGGTGGTGTCATGGTGGGTGGTGTGTGGGTGGTGAGTTGTGTGTGATGGTGGGTGGTGTCATGGTGGGTGGTGTGGAAGTAATGGTGGGTGGTATGTGGGTGATGGGTGGTATGTGGGTGGTGGGTATGTGGGTGGTGGGTATGTGGGTGGTGGGTGGTGTGATGGTGGGTGGTATGTGGGTGGTGGGTGGTGGGTGGTATGTGGGTGGTGGGTATGTGGGTGGTGGGTGGTGTCATGGTGGGTGGTGTGTGGGTGGTGAGTTGTGTGTGATGGTGGGTGGTGTCATGGTGGGTGGTGTCATGGTGGGTGGTGTGGAAGTAATGGTGGGTGGTATGTGGGTGATGGGTGGTATGTGGGTGGTGGGTATGTGGGTGATGGGTTGTATGTGGGTGGTGGGTATGTGGGTGGTGGGTGGTGTGATGGTGGGTGGTATGTGGGTGGTGGGTGATGTGTGGTACGTGGTATGTGGGTGGTGGGTGGTGTGTCATGGTGGGTGGTGTGGAAGTAATGGTGGGTGGTATGTGGGTGGTGGGTATGTGGGTGGTGGGTATGTGGGTGCTGGGTGGTGTGATGGTGGGTGGTATGTGGGTGGTTGGTGATGTGTGGTACGTGGTATGTGGGTGGTGGGTGATGTGTGGGTGGTGAGTTGTGTGTGATGGTGGGTGGTATGTGGGTGGTGGGTGGTGTGATGTTGGGTGGTATGTGGGTGGTGGGTGATGTGTGGTACGTGGTATGTGGGTGGTGGGTGGTGTGTCATGGTGGGTGGTGTGGAAGTAATGGTGGGTGGTATGTGGGTGGTGGGTATGTGGGTGGTAGGTATGTGGGTGTTGGGTGGTGTGATGGTGGGTGGTATGTGGGTGATGGGTGATGTGTGGTACGTGGTATGTGGGTGGTGGGTGATGTGTGGGTGGTGAGTTGTGTGTGATGGTGGGTGGTGTCATGGTGGGTGGTGTGGAAGTAATGGTGGGTGGTATGTGGGTGGTGGGTGGTATGTGGGTGGTGGGTATGTGGGTGGTGGGTATGTGGGTGGTGGGTGGTGTGATGGTGGGTGGTGTCATGGTGGGTGGTGTGTGGGTGGTGAGTTGTGTGTGATGGTGGGTGGTGTGATGGTGGGTGGTGTGATGGTGGGTGGTATGTGGGTGGTGGGTGATGTGTGGTACGTGGTATGTGGGTGGTGGGTGGTGTCATGGTGGGTGGTGTGGAAGTAATGGTGGGTGGTATGTGGGTGGTATGTGGGTGGTAGGTGGTATGTGGGTGGTGGGTATGTGGGTGGTGGATATGTGGGTGCTGGGTGGTGTGATGGTGGGTGGTATGTGGGTGGTGGGTGATGTGTGGTACGTGGTATGTGGGTGGTTGGTGATGTGTGGGTGGTGAGTTGTGTGTGATGGTGGGTGGTGTGTCATGGTGGGTGGTGTGGAAGTAATGGTGGGTGGTATGTGGGTGGTGGGTGGTATGTGGGTGGTGGGTATGTGGGTGGTGGGTATGTGGGTGGTGGGTATGTGGGTGGTGGGTGGTGTGATGGTGGGTGGTGTCATGGTGGGTGGTGTGTGGGTGGTGAGTTGTGTGTGATGGTGGGTGGTGTCATGGTGGGTGGTGTGGAAGTAATGGTGGGTTGTATGTGGGTGATGGGTGGTATGTGGGTGGTGGGTATGTGGGTGGTGGGTGGTGTGATGGTGGGTGGTATGTGGGTGGTGGGTGATGTGTGGTACGTGGTATGTGGGTGGTGGGTGATGTGTGGGTGGTGAGTTGTGTGTGATGGTGTGTGGTGTGTCATGGTGGGTGGTGTGGAAGTAATGGTGGGTGATGTGTGGCAGGGTGGTGTGTAGGTTTGATATGTGGCGGTGGGTGATTTGGTATGAGGTGGTGGGTTATGTGTGGTACGTGGTATGTGGGTGGTGGGTGGTGTGTCATGGTGGGTGGTGAGTTGTGTGTGATGGTGGGTGGTGTCATGGTGGGTGGTGTGGAAGTAATGGTGGGTGGTATGTGGGTGATGGGTTGTATGTGGGTGGTGGGTATGTGGGTGGTGGGTATGTGGGTGGTGGGTGGTGTGTCATGGTGGGTGGTGTGGAAGTAATGGTGGGTGGTATGTGGGTGATGGGTGGTATGTGGGTGGTGGGTATGTGGGTGGTGGGTGGTGTGATGGTGGGTGGTATGTGGGTGGTGGGTGATGTGTGGTACGTGGTATGTGGGTGGTGGGTGGTGTGTCATGGTGGGTGGTGTGTGGTACGTGGTATATGGGTGGTGGGTGGTGTGTCATGGTGGATGGTGTGTGGGTGGTGGGTATGTGGGTGGTGGGTATGTGGGTGGTGGGTGGTGAGTTATGTATGATGGTGGGTGGTGTCATGGTGGGTGGTGTGGAAGTAATGGTGGGTGGTATGTGGGTGGTGGGTATGATGGTGGTGGGTGGTGTGATGGTGGGTGGTGTCATGGTGGGTGGTGTGTGGGTGGTGAGTTGTGTGTGATGGTGGGTGGTGTGTAGGTTTGATATGTGGCGGTGGGTGATTTGGTATGAGGTGGTGGATTATTTGTGGTACGTGGTATGTGGGTGGTGGGTGGTGTGTCATGGTGGGTGGTGAGTTGTGTGTGATGGTGGGTAGTGTCATGGTGGGTGGTGTGGAAGTTATGGTGGGTGGTATGTGGGTGATGGGTTGTATGTGGGTGGTGGGTATGTGGGTGGTGGGTATGTGGGTGGTGGGTATGTGGGTGGTGGGTGGTGTGTCATGGTGGGTGGTGAGTTGTGTGTGATGGTGGGTGGTGTCATGGTGGGTGGTGTGGAAGTAATGGTGGGTGGTATGTGGGTGATGGGTTGTATGTGGGTGGTGGGTATGGGGGTGGTGGGTATGTGGGTGGTGGGTATGTGATGGTGGGTGATGTGTGGCAGGGTGGTGTGTAGGTTTGATATGTGGCGGTGGGTGATTTGGTATGAGGTGGTGGGTTATGTGTGGTACGTGGTATGTGGGTGGTGGGTGGTGTGTCATGGTGGGTGGTGAGTTGTGTGTGATGGTGGGTGGTGTCATGGTGGGTGGTGTGGAAGTAATGGTGGGTGGTATGTGGGTGATGGGTTGTATGTGGGTGGTGGGTATGTGGGTGGTGGGTATGTGGGTGGTGGGTGGTGTGTCATGGTGGGTGGTGTGGAAGTAATGGTGGGTGGTATGTGGGTGATGGGTGGTATGTGGGTGGTGGGTATGTGGGTGGTGGGTGGTGTGATGGTGGGTGGTATGTGGGTGGTGGGTGATGTGTGGTACGTGGTATGTGGGTGGTGGGTGGTGTGTCATGGTGGGTGGTGTGTGGTACGTGGTATATGGGTGGTGGGTGGTGTGTCATGGTGGATGGTGTGTGGGTGGTGGGTATGTGGGTGGTGGGTATGTGGGTGGTGGGTGGTGAGTTATGTATGATGGTGGGTGGTGTCATGGTGGGTGGTGTGGAAGTAATGGTGGGTGGTATGTGGGTGGTGGGTATGATGGTGGTGGGTGGTGTGATGGTGGGTGGTGTCATGGTGGGTGGTGTGTGGGTGGTGAGTTGTGTGTGATGGTGGGTGGTGTGTAGGTTTGATATGTGGCGGTGGGTGATTTGGTATGAGGTGGTGGGTTATTTGTGGTACGTGGTATGTGGGTGGTGGGTGGTGTGTCATGGTGGGTGGTGAGTTGTGTGTGATGGTGGGTAGTGTCATGGTGGGTGGTGTGGAAGTTATGGTGGGTGGTATGTGGGTGATGGGTTGTATGTGGGTGGTGGGTATGTGGGTGGTGGGTATGTGGGTGGTGGGTATGTGGGTGGTGGGTGGTGTGTCATGGTGGGTGGTGAGTTGTGTGTGATGGTGGGTGGTGTCATGGTGGGTGGTGTGGAAGTAATGGTGGGTGGTATGTGGGTGATGGGTTGTATGTGGGTGGTGGGTATGGGGGTGGTGGGTATGTGGGTGGTGGGTATGTGATGGTGGGTGATGTGTGGCAGGGTGGTGTGTAGGTTTGATATGTGGCGGTGGGTGATTTGGTATGAGGTGGTGGGTTATTTGTGGTACGTGGTATGTGGGTGGTGGGTGGTGTGTCATGGTGGGTGGTGAGTTGTGTGTGATGGTGGGTAGTGTCATGGTGGGTGGTGTGGAAGTTATGGTGGGTGGTATGTGGGTGATGGGTTGTATGTGGGTGGTGGGTATGTGGGTGGTGGGTATGTGGGTGGTGGATATGTGGGTGCTGGGTGGTGTGATGGTGGGTGGTATGTGGGTGGTGGGTGATGTGTGGTACGTGGTATGTGGGTGGTTGGTGATGTGTGGGTGGTGAGTTGTGTGTGATGGTGGGTGGTGTGTCATGGTGGGTGGTGTGGAAGTAATGGTGGGTGGTATGTGGGTGGTGGGTGGTATGTGGGTGGTGGGTATGTGGGTGGTGGGTATGTGGGTGGTGGGTGGTGTGATGGTGGGTGGTGTCATGGTGGGTGGTGTGTGGGTGGTGAGTTGTGTGTGATGGTGGGTGGTGTCATGGTGGGTGGTGTGGAAGTAATGGTGGGTTGTATGTGGGTGATGGGTGGTATGTGGGTGGTGGGTATGTGGGTGGTGGGTGGTGTGATGGTGGGTGGTATGTGGGTGGTGGGTGATGTGTGGTACGTGGTATGTGGGTGGTGGGTGATGTGTGGGTGGTGAGTTGTGTGTGATGGTGGGTGGTGTGTCATGGTGGGTGGTGTGGAAGTAATGGTGGGTGATGTGTGGCAGGGTGGTGTGTAGGTTTGATATGTGGCGGTGGGTGATTTGGTATGAGGTAGTGGGTTATGTGTGGTACGTGGTATGTGGGTGGTGGGTGGTGTGTCATGGTGGGTGGTGAGTTGTGTGTGATGGTGGGTGGTGTCATGGTGGGTGGTGTGGAAGTAATGGTGGGTGGTATGTGGGTGATGGGTTGTATGTGGGTGGTGGGTATGTGGGTGGTGGGTATGTGGGTGGTGGGTGGTGTGTCATGGTGGGTGGTGTGGAAGTAATGGTGGGTGGTATGTGGGTGGTGGGTATGTGGGTGGTAGGTATGTGGGTGCTGGGTGGTGTGATGGTGGGTGGTATGTGGGTGGTGGGTGATGTGTGATACGTGGTATGTGGGTGGTGGGTGATGTGTGGGTGGTGGGTATGTGGGTGGTGGGTATGTGGGTGGTGGGTATGTGATGGTGGGTGATGTGTGGCAGGGTGGTGTGTAGGTTTGATATGTGGCGGTGGGTGATTTGGTATGAGGTGGTGGGTTATGTGTGGTACGTGGTATGTGGGTGGTGGGTGGTGTGTCATGGTGGGTGGTGAGTTGTGTGTGATGGTGGGTTGTGTCATGGTGGGTGGTGTGGAAGTAATGGTGGGTGGTATGTGGGTGATGGGTGGTATGTGGGTGATGGGTTGTATGTGGGTGGTGGGTATGTGGGTGGTGGGTGGTATGTGGGTGGTGGGTGATGTGTGGTACGTGGTATGTGGGTGGTGGGTGATGTGATGGTGGGTGGTGTGATGGTGGGTGGTGTGTCATGGTGGGTGGTGTGTAAGTAATGGTGGGTGGTGGGTGGTGTGTGATGGTGGGTGGTAGGTGATGTGTTGAACGTGGTATGTGGGTGGTGGGTGGTGGGTGGTGTGGAAGTAATGGTGGGTGGTATGTGGGTGGTGGGTATGTGGGTGGTGGGTGGTGTGATGGTGGGTGGTGTCATGGTGGGTGGTGAGTTGTGTGTGATGGTGGGTGGTGTGATGGTGGGTGGTGTCATGGTGGGTGGTGTGTGGGTGGTGAGTTGTGTGTGATGGTGGGTGGTGTCATGGTGGGTGGTGTGGAAGTAATGGTGGGTGGTATGTGGGTGATGGGTGGTATGTGGGTGGTGGGTATGTGGGTGGTGGGTGGTGTGATGGTGGGTGGTATGTGGGTGGTGGGTGGTGGGTGGTATGTTGGTGGTGGGTATGTGGGTGGTGGGTGGTGTGATGGTGAGTGGTGTCATGGTGGGTGGTGTGTGGGTGGTGAGTTGTGTGTGATGGTGGGTGGTGTCATGGTGGGTGGTGTGTAAGTAATGGTGGGTGGTATGTGGGTGATGGGTGGGTATGTGGGTGATGGGTTGTATGTGGGTGGTGGGTATGTGGGTGGTGGGTATGTGGGTGGTGGGTGGTGTGATGGTGGGTGGTATGTGGGTGGTGGGTGATGTGTGGTACGTGGTATGTGGGTGGTGGGTGGTGTGTCATGGTGGGTGGTGTGGAAGTAATGGTGGGTGGTATGTGGGTGGTGGGTATGTGGGTGGTGGGTATATGGGTGCTGGGTGGTGTGATGGTGGGTGGTATGTGGGTGGTGGGTGATGTGTGGTACGTGGTATGTGGGTGGTGGGTGATGTGTGGGTGGTGAGTTGTGTGTGATGGTGGGTGGTATGTGGGTGGTGGGTGGTGTGATGTTGGGTGGTATGTGGGTGGTGGGTGATGTGTGGTACGTGGTATGTGGGTGGTGGGTGGTGTGTCATGGTGGGTGGTGAGTTGTGTGTGATGGTGGGTGGTGTCATGGTGGGTGGTGTGGAAGTAATAGTGGGTGGTATGTGGGTGATGGGTTGTATGTGGGTGGTGGGTATGTGGGTGGTGGGTATGTGGGTGGTGGGTATGTGGGTGGTGGGTGGTGTGTCATGGTGGGTGGTGTGGAAGTAATGGTGGGTGGTATGTGGGTGGTGGGTATGTGGGTGGTAGGTATGTGGGTGCTGGGTGGTGTGATGGTGGGTGGTATGTGGATGGTGGGTGATGTGTGGTACGTGGTATGTGGGTGGTGGGTGATGTGTGGGTGGTGAGTTGTGTGTGATGGTGGGTGGTGTGTCATGGTGGGTGGTGTGGAAGTAATGGTGGGTGGTATGTGGGTGGTGGGTGGTGGGTATGTGGGTGGTGGGTGGTGTGATGGTGGGTGATGTCATGGTGGGTGGTGTGTGGGTGGTGAGTTGTGTGTGATGGTGGGTGGTGTCATGGTGGGTGGTGTGGAAGTAATGGTGGGTGGTATGTGGGTGATGGGTGGTATGTGGGTGGTGGGTATGTGGGTGGTGGGTATGTGGGTGGTGGGTGGTGTGATGGTGAGTGGTATGTGGGTGGTGGGTGATGTGTGGTACGTGGTATGTGGGTGGTGGGTGGTATGTCATGGTGGGTGGTGTGGAAGTAATGGTGGGTGGAATGTGGGTGGTGGGTATGTGGGTGGTAGGTATGTGGGTGCTGGGTGGTGTGATGGTGGGTGGTATGTGGGTGGTGGGTGATGTGTGGTACGTGGTATGTGGGTGGTGGGTGATGTGTGGGTGGTGAGTTGTGTGTGATGGTGGGTGGTGTGTCATGGTGGGTGGTGTGGAAGTAATGGTGGGTGGTATGTGGGTGGTGGGTGGTATGTGGGTGGTGGGTATGTGGGTGGTGGGTATGGGGGTGGTGGGTATGTGGGTGGTGGGTATGTGATGGTGGGTGATGTGTGGCAGGGTGGTGTGTAGGTTTGATATGTGGCGGTGGGTGATTTGGTATGAGGTGGTGGGTTATGTGTGGTACGTGGTATGTGGGTGGTGGGTGGTGTGTCATGGTGGGTGGTGAGTTGTGTGTGATGGTGGGTAGTGTCATGGTGGGTGGTGTGTGGGTGGTGAGTTGTGTGTGATGGTGGGTGGTGTCATGGTGGGTGGTGTGGAAGTAATGGTGGGTGGTATGTGGGTGATGGGTGGTATGTGGGTGGTGGGTATGTGGGTGGTGGGTATGTGGGTGGTGGGTATGTGGGTGGTGGGTGGTATGTCATGGTGGGTGGTGTGGAAGTAATGGTGGGTGGTATGTGGGTGGTGGGTATGTGGGTGGTAGGTATGTGGGTGCTGGGTGGTGTGATGGTGGGTGGTATGTGGGTGGTGGGTGATGTGTGGTACGTGGTATGTGGGTGGTGGGTGATGTGTGGGTGGTGAGTTGTGTGTGATGGTGGGTGGTGTGTCATGGTGGGTGGTGTGGAAGTAATGGTGGGTGGTATGTGGGTGGTGGGTGGTATGTGGGTGGTGGGAATGTGGGTGGTGGGTATGGGGGTGTTGGGTATGTGGGTGGTGGGTATGTGATGGTGGGTGATGTGTGGCAGGGTGGTGTGTAGGTTTGATATGTGGCGGTGGGTGATTTGGTATGAGGTGGTGGGTTATGTGTGGTACGTGGTATGTGGGTGGTGGGTGGTGTGTCATGGTGGGTGGTGAGTTGTGTGTGATGGTGGGTAGTGTCATGGTGGGTGGTGTGGAAGTAATGGTGGGTGGTATGTGGGTGATGGGTTGTATGTGGGTGGTGGGTATGTGGGTGGTGGGTATGTGGGTGGTGGGTATGTGGGTGGTGGGTATGTGGGTGGTGGGTGGTGTGTCATGGTGGGTGGTGAGTTGTGTGTGATGGTGGGTGGTGTCATGGTGGGTGGTGTGGAAGTAATGGTGGGTGGTATGTGGGTGATGGGTTGTATGTGGGTGGTGGGTATGTGGGTGGTGGGTATGTGGGTGGTGGGTGGTGTGATGGTGGGTGGTATGTGGGTGGTCGGTGATGTGTGGTACGTGGTATGTGGGTGGTGGGTGGTGTCATGGTGGGTTGTGTGGAAGTAATGGTGGGTGGTATGTGGGTGGTAGGTGGTATGTGGGTGGTGGGTATGTGGGTGGTGGGTGGTGTGATGGTGGGTGGTATGTGGGTGGTGGGTGATGTGTGGTACGTGGTATGTGGGTGGTGGGTGGTGTGTCATGGTGGGTGGTGTGGAAGTAATGGTGGGTGGTATGTGGGTGGTGGGTATGTGGGTGGTGGGTATGTGGGTGGTGGGTATGTGGGTGCTGGGTGGTGTGATGGTGGGTGGTATGTGGGTGGTGGGTGATGTGTGGTACGTGGTATGTGGGTGGTGGGTGGTGTGATGGTAGGTGGTATGTGGGTGGTGGGTGATGTGTGGTACGTTGTATGTGGGTGGTGGGTGATGTGTGGGTGGTGAGTTGTGTGTGATGGTGGGTGGTGTGTCATGGTGGGTGGTGTGGAAGTAATGGTGGGTGATGTGTGGCAGGGTGGTGTGTAGGTTTGATATGTGGCGGTGGGTGATTTGGTATGAGGTGGTGGGTTATGTGTGGTACGTGGTATGTGGGTGGTGGGTGGTGTGTCATGGTGGGTGGTGAGTTGTGTGTGATGGTGGGTGGTGTCATGGTGGGTGGTGTGGAAGTAATGGTGGGTGGTATGTGGGTGATGGGTTGTATGTGGGTGGTGGGTATGTGGGTGGTGGGTATGTGGGTGGTGGGTATGTGGGTGGTGGGTGGTGTGTCATGGTGGGTGGTGTGGAAGTAATGGTGGGTGGTATGTGGGTGGTGGGTATGTGGGTGGTAGGTATGTGGGTGCTGGGTGGTGTGATGGTGGGTGGTATGTGGATGGTGGGTGATGTGTGGTACGTGGTATGTGGGTGGTGGGTGATGTGTGGGTGGTGAGTTGTGTGTGATGGTGGGTGGTGTGTCATGGTGGGTGGTGTGGAAGTAATGGTGGGTGGTATGTGGGTGGTGGGTGGTGGGTATGTGGGTGGTGGGTGGTGTGATGGTGGGTGATGTCATGGTGGGTGGTGTGTAGGTGGTGAGTTGTGTGTGATGGTGGGTGGTGTCATGGTGGGTGGTGTGGAAGTAATGGTGGGTGGTATGTGGGTGATGGGTGGTATGTGGGTGGTGGGTATGTGGGTGGTGGGTATGTGGGTGGTGGGTGGTGTGATGGTGGGTGGTATGTGGGTGGTGGGTGATGTGTGGTACGTGGTATGTGGGTGGTGGGTGGTATGTCATGGTGGGTGGTGTGGAAGTAATGGTGGGTGGTATGTGGGTGGTGGGTATGTGGGTGGTAGGTATGTGGGTGCTGGGTGGTGTGATGGTGGGTGGTATGTGGGTGGTGGGTGATGTGTGGTACGTGGTATGTGGGTGGTGGGTGATGTGTGGGTGGTGAGTTGTGTGTGATGGTGGGTGGTGTGTCATGGTGGGTGGTGTGGAAGTAATGGTGGGTGGTATGTGGGTGGTGGGTGGTATGTGGGTGGTGGGTATGTGGGTGGTGGGTATGGGAGTGGTGGGTATGTGGGTGGTGGGTATGTGATGGTGGGTGATGTGTGGCAGGGTGGTGTGTAGGTTTGATATGTGGCGGTGGGTGATTTGGTATGAGGAGGTGGGTTATGTGTGGTACGTGGTATGTGGGTGGTGGGTGGTGTGTCATGGTGGGTGGTGAGTTGTGTGTGATGGTGGGTAGTGTCATGGTGGGTGGTGTGGAAGTTATGGTGGGTGGTATGTGGGTGATGGGTTGTATGTGGGTGGTGGGTATGTGGGTGGTGGGTATGTGGGTGGTGGGTGGTGTGTCATGGTGGGTGGTGAGTTGTGTGTGATGGTGGGTGGTGTCATGGTGGGTGGTGTGGAAGTAATGGTGGGTGGTATGTGGGTGGTGGGTATGTGGGTGGTGGGTGGTGTGTCATGGTGGGTGGTGTGGAAGTAATGGTGGGTGGTATGTGGGTGGTGGGTATGTGGGTGGTAGGTATGTGGGTGCTGGGTGGTGTGATGGTGGGTGGTATGTGGATGGTGGGTGATGTGTGGTACGTGGTATGTGGGTGGTGGGTGATGTGTGGGTGGTGAGTTGTGTGTGATGGTGGGTGGTGTGTCATGGTGGGTGGTTTGGAAGTAATGGTGGGTGGTATGTGGGTGGTGGGTATGTGGGTGGTGGGTATGTGGGTGGTGGGTATGTGGGTGGTGGGTGGTGTGATGGTGGGTGGTGTCATGGTGGGTGGTGTGTGGGTGGTGAGTTGTGTGTGATGGTGGGTGGTGTCATGGTGGGTGGTGTGGAAGTAATGGTGGGTTGTATGTGGGTGATGGGTGGTATGTGGGTGGTGGGTATGTGGGTGGTGGGTGGTGTGATGGTGGGTGGTATGTGGGTGGTGGGTGATGTGTGGTACGTGGTATGTGGGTGGTGGGTGGTATGTCATGGTGGGTGGTGTGGAAGTAATGGTGGGTGGTATGTGGGTGGTGGGTATGTGGGTGGTAGGTATGTGGGTGCTGGGTGGTGTGATGGTGGGTGGTATGTGGGTGGTGGGTGATGTGTGGTACGTGGTATGTGGGTGGTGGGTGATGTGTGGGTGGTGAGTTGTGTGTGATGGTGGGTGGTGTGTCATGGTGGGTGGTGTGGAAGTAATGGTGGGTGGTATGTGGGTGGTGGGTGGTATGTGGGTGGTGGGTATGTGGGTGGTGGGTGGTGTGATGGTGGGTGGTATGTGGGTGGTGGGTGGTGGGTGGTATGTTGGTGGTGGGTATGTGGGTGGTGGGTGGTGTGATGGTGAGTGGTGTCATGGTGGGTGGTGTGTGGGTGGTGAGTTGTGTGTGATGGTGGGTGGTGTCATGGTGGGTGGTGTGTAAGTAATGGTGGGTGGTATGTGGGTGATGGGTGGGTATGTGGGTGATGGGTTGCATGTGGGTGGTGGGTATGTGGGTGGTGGGTATGTGGGTGGTGGGTGGTGTGATGGTGGGTGGTATGTGGGTGGTGGGTGATGTGTGGTACGTGGTATGTGGGTGGTGGGTGGTGTGTCATGGTGGGTGGTGTGGAAGTAATGGTGGGTGGTATGTGGGTGGTGGGTATGTGGGTGGTGGGTATATGGGTGCTGGGTGGTGTGATGGTGGGTGGTATGTGGGTGGTGGGTGATGTGTGGTACGTGGTATGTGGGTGGTGGGTGATGTGTGGGTGGTGAGTTGTGTGTGATGGTGGGTGGTATGTGGGTGGTGGGTGGTGTGATGTTGGGTGGTATGTGGGTGGTGGGTGATGTGTGGTACGTGGTATGTGGGTGGTGGGTGGTGTGTCATGGTGGGTGGTGAGTTGTGTGTGATGGTGGGTGGTGTCATGGTGGGTGGTGTGGAAGTAATAGTGGGTGGTATGTGGGTGATGGGTTGTATGTGGGTGGTGGGTATGTGGGTGGTGGGTATGTGGGTGGTGGGTATGTGGGTGGTGGGTGGTGTGTCATGGTGGGTGGTGTGGAAGTAATGGTGGGTGGTATGTGGGTGGTGGGTATGTGGGTGGTAGGTATGTGGGTGCTGGGTGGTGTGATGGTGGGTGGTATGTGGGTGGTGGGTGATGTGTGGTACGTGGTATGTGGGTGGTGGGTGATGTGTGGGTGGTGAGTTGTGTGTGATGGTGGGTGGTGTGTCATGGTGGGTGGTGTGGAAGTAATGGTGGGTGGTATGTGGGTGGTGGGTGGTATGTGGGTGGTGGGTATGTGGGTGGTGGGTATGGGAGTGGTGGGTATGTGGGTGGTGGGTATGTGATGGTGGGTGATGTGTGGCAGGGTGGTGTGTAGGTTTGATATGTGGCGGTGGGTGATTTGGTATGAGGAGGTGGGTTATGTGTGGTACGTGGTATGTGGGTGGTGGGTGGTGTGTCATGGTGGGTGGTGAGTTGTGTGTGATGGTGGGTAGTGTCAAGGTGGGTGGTGTGGAAGTTATGGTGGGTGGTATGTGGGTGATGGGTTGTATGTGGGTGGTGGGTATGTGGGTGGTGGGTATGTGGGTGGTGGGTATGTGGGTGGTGGGTGGTGTGTCATGGTGGGTGGTGAGTTGTGTGTGATGGTGGGTGGTGTCATGGTGGGTGGTGTGGAAGTAATGGTGGGTGGTATGTGGGTGATGGGTTGTATGTGGGTGGTGGGTATGTGGGTGGTGGGTATGTGGGTGGTGGGTGGTGTGATGGTGGGTGGTATGTGGGTGGTCGGTGATGTGTGGTACGTGGTATGTGGGTGGTGGGTGGTGTCATGGTGGGTGGTGTGTAAGTAATGGTGGGTGGTGGGTGGTGTGTGATGTTGGGTGGTAGGTGATGTGTTGAACGTGGTATGTGGGTGGTGGGTGGTGGGTGGTGTGTCATGGTGGGTGGTGTGGAAGTAATGGTGGGTGGTATGTGGGTGGTGGGTATGTGGGTGGTGGGTGGTGTGATGGTGGGTGGTGTCATGGTGGGTGGTGAGTTGTGTGTGATGGTGGGTGGTGTGATGGTGGGTGGTGTCATGGTGGGTGGTGTGTGGGTGGTGAGTTGTGTGTGATGGTGGGTGGTGTCATGGTGGGTGGTGTGGAAGTAATGGTGGGTGGTATGTGGGTGATGGGTGGTATGTGGGTGGTGGGTATGTGGGTGGTGGGTGGTGTGATGGTGGGTGGTATGTGGGTGGTGGGTGGTGGGTGGTATGTGGGTGGTGGGTATGTGGGTGGTGGGTGGTGTGATGGTGGGTGGTGTCATGGTGGGTGGTGTGTGGGTGGTGAGTTGTGTGTGATGGTGGGTGGTGTCATGGTGGGTGGTGTGGAAGTAATGGTGGGTGGTATGTGGGTGATGGGTGGTATGTGGGTGGTGGGTATGTGGGTGATGGGTTGTATGTGGGTGGTGGGTATGTGGGTGGTGGGTATGTGGGTGGTGGGTGGTGTGATGGTGGGTGGTATGTGGGTGGTGGGTGATGTGTGGTACGTGGTATGTGGGTGGTGGGTGGTGTGTCATGGTGGGTGGTGTGGAAGTAATGGTGGGTGGTATGTGGGTGGTGGGTATGTGGGTGGTGGGTATGTGGGTGCTGGGTGGTGTGATGGTGGGTGGTATGTGGGTGGTGGGTGATGTGTGGTACGTGGTATGTGGGTGGTGGGTGATGTGTGGGTGGTGAGTTGTGTGTGATGGTGGGTGGTATGTTGGTGGTGGGTGGTGTGATGTTGGGTGGTATGTGGGTGGTGGGTGATGTGTGGTACGTGGTATGTGGGTGGTGGGTGGTGTGTCATGGTGGGTGGTGAGTTGTGTGTGATGGTGGGTGGTGTCATGGTGGGTGGTGTGGAAGTAATGGTGGGTGGTATGTGGGTGATGGGTTCTATGTGGGTGGTGGGTATGTGGGTGGTGGGTATGTGGGTGGTGGGTATGTGGGTGGTGGGTGGTGTGTCATGGTGGGTGGTGTGGAAGTAATGGTGGGTGGTATGTGGGTGGTGGGTATGTGGGTGGTAGGTATGTGGGTGGTGGGTGGTGTGATGGTGGGTGGTGTCATGGTGGGTGGTGTGTGGGTGGTGAGTTGTGTGTGATGGTGGGTGGTGTCATGGTGGGTGGTGTGGAAGTAATGGTGGGTGGTATGTGGGTGATGGGTGGTATGTGGGTGGTGGGTATGTGGATGGTGGGTGATGTGTGGTACGTGGTATGTGGGTGGTGGGTGATGTGTGGGTGGTGAGTTGTGTGTGATGGTGGGTGGTGTGTCATGGTGGGTGGTTTGGAAGTAATGGTGGGTGGTATGTGGGTGGTGGGTATGTGGGTGGTGGGTATGTGGGTGGTGGGTGGTGTGATGGTGGGTGGTGTCATGGTGGGTGGTGTGTGGGTGGTGAGTTGTGTGTGATGGTGGGTGGTGTCATGGTGGGTGGTGTGGAAGTAATGGTGGGTGGTATGTGGGTGGTGGGTATGTGGGTGGTGGGTGGTGTGATGGTGGGTGGTATGTGGGTGGTGGGTGGTGGGTGGTATGTGGGTGGTGGGTATGTGGGTGGTGGGTGGTGTGATGGTGGGTGGTGTCATGGTGGGTGGTGTGTGGGTGGTGAGTTGTGTGTGATGGTGGGTGGTATGTTGGTGGTGGGTGGTGTGATGTTGGGTGGTATGTGGGTGGTGGGTGATGTGTGGTACGTGGTATGTGGGTGGTGGGTGGTGTGTCATGGTGGGTGGTGAGTTGTGTGTGATGGTGGGTGGTGTCATGGTGGGTGGTGTGGAAGTAATGGTGGGTGGTATGTGGGTGATGGGTTGTATGTGGGTGGTGGGTATGTGGGTGGTGGGTATGTGGGTGGTGGGTATGTGGGTGGTGGGTGGTGTGTCATGGTGGGTGGTGTGGAAGTAATGGTGGGTGGTATGTGGGTGGTGGGTATGTGGGTGGTAGGTATGTGGGTGCTGGGTGGTGTGATGGTGGGTGGTATGTGGATGGTGGGTGATGTGTGGTACGTGGTATATGGGTGGTGGGTGATGTGTGGGTGGTGAGTTGTGTGTGATGGTGGGTGGTGTGTCATGGTGGGTGGTTTGGAAGTAATGGTGGGTGGTATGTGGGTGGTGGGTATGTGGGTGGTGGGTATGTGGGTGGTGGGTGGTGTGATGGTGGGTGGTGTCATGGTGGGTGGTGTGTGGGTGGTGAGTTGTGTGTGATGGTGGGTGGTGTCATGGTGGGTGGTGTGGAAGTAATGGTGGGTGGTATGTGGGTGATGGGTGGTATGTGGGTGGTGGGTATGTGGGTGGTGGGTGGTGTGATGGTGGGTGGTATGTGGGTGGTGGGTGGTGGGTGGTATGTGGGTGGTGGGTATGTGGGTGGTGGGTGGTGTGATGGTGGGTGGTGTCATGGTGGGTGGTGTGTGGGTGGTGAGTTGTGTGTGATGGTGGGTGGTGTCATGGTGGGTGGTGTGGAAGTAATGGTGGGTGGTATGTGGGTGATGGGTGGTATGTGGGTGGTGGGTATGTGGGTGATGGGTTGTATGTGGGTGGTGGGTATGTGGGTGGTGGGTATGTGGGTGGTGGGTGGTGTGATGGTGGGTGGTATGTGGGTGGTGGGTGATGTGTGGTACGTGGTATGTGGGTGGTGTGTCATGGTGGGTGGTGAGTTGTGTGTGATGGTGGGTGGTGTCATGGTGGGTGGTGTGGAAGTAATGGTGGGTGGTATGTGGGTGATGGGTTGTATGTGGGTGGTGGGTATGTGGGTGGTGGGTATGTGGGTGGTGGGTATGTGGGTGGTGTGTCATGGTGGGTGGGTGGTATGTGGGTGGTGGGTGGTGTGATGTTGGGTGGTATGTGGGTGGTGGGTGATGTGTGGTACGCGGTATGTGGGTGGTGGGTGGTGTGTCATGGTGGGTGGTGAGTTGTGTGTGATGGTGGGTGGTGTCATGGTGGGTGGTGTGGAAGTAATGGTGGGTGGTATGTGGGTGGTGGGTATGTGGGTGGTGGGTGGTGTGTCATGGTGGGTGGTGTGGAAGTAATGGTGGGTGGTATGTGGGTGGTGGGTATGTGGGTGGTAGGTATGTGGGTGCTGGGTGGTGTGATGGTGGGTGGTATGTGGATGGTGGGTGATGTGTGGTACGTGGTATGTGGGTGGTGGGTGATGTGTGGGTGGTGAGTTGTGTGTGATGGTGGGTGGTGTGTCATGGTGGGTGGTTTGGAAGTAATGGTGGGTGGTATGTGGGTGGTGGGTATGTGGGTGGTGGGTATGTGGGTGGTGGGTATGTGGGTGGTGGGTGGTGTGATGGTGGGTGGTGTCATGGTGGGTGGTGTGTGGGTGGTGAGTTGTGTGTGATGGTGGGTGGTGTCATGGTGGGTGGTGTGGAAGTAATGGTGGGTTGTATGTGGGTGATGGGTGGTATGTGGGTGGTGGGTATGTGGGTGGTGGGTGGTGTGATGGTGGGTGGTATGTGGGTGGTGGGTGATGTGTGGTACGTGGTATGTGGGTGGTGGGTGGTATGTCATGGTGGGTGGTGTGGAAGTAATGGTGGGTGGTATGTGGGTGGTGGGTATGTGGGTGGTAGGTATGTGGGTGCTGGGTGGTGTGATGGTGGGTGGTATGTGGGTGGTGGGTGATGTGTGGTACGTGGTATGTGGGTGGTGGGTGATGTGTGGGTGGTGAGTTGTGTGTGATGGTGGGTGGTGTGTCATGGTGGGTGGTGTGGAAGTAATGGTGGGTGGTATGTGGGTGGTGGGTGGTATGTGGGTGGTGGGTATGTGGGTGGTGGGTGGTGTGATGGTGGGTGGTATGTGGGTGGTGGGTGGTGGGTGGTATGTTGGTGGTGGGTATGTGGGTGGTGGGTGGTGTGATGGTGAGTGGTGTCATGGTGGGTGGTGTGTGGGTGGTGAGTTGTGTGTGATGGTGGGTGGTGTCATGGTGGGTGGTGTGTAAGTAATGGTGGGTGGTATGTGGGTGATGGGTGGGTATGTGGGTGATGGGTTGTATGTGGGTGGTGGGTATGTGGGTGGTGGGTATGTGGGTGGTGGGTGGTGTGATGGTGGGTGGTATGTGGGTGGTGGGTGATGTGTGGTACGTGGTATGTGGGTGGTGGGAGGTGTGTCATGGTGGGTGGTGTGGAAGTAATGGTGGGTGGTATGTGGGTGGTGGGTATGTGGGTGGTGGGTATATGGGTGCTGGGTGGTGTGATGGTGGGTGGTATGTGGGTGGTGGGTGATGTGTGGTACGTGGTATGTGGGTGGTGGGTGATGTGTGGGTGGTGAGTTGTGTGTGATGGTGGGTGGTATGTGGGTGGTGGGTGGTGTGATGTTGGGTGGTATGTGGGTGGTGGGTGATGTGTGGTACGTGGTATGTGGGTGGTGGGTGGTGTGTCATGGTGGGTGGTGAGTTGTGTGTGATGGTGGGTGGTGTCATGGTGGGTGGTGTGGAAGTAATAGTGGGTGGTATGTGGGTGATGGGTTGTATGTGGGTGGTGGGTATGTGGGTGGTGGGTATGTGGGTGGTGGGTATGTGGGTGGTGGGTGGTGTGTCATGGTGGGTGGTGTGGAAGTAATGGTGGGTGGTATGTGGGTGGTGGGTATGTGGGTGGTAGGTATGTGGGTGCTGGGTGGTGTGATGGTGGGTGGTATGTGGATGGTGGGTGATGTGTGGTACGTGGTATGTGGGTGGTGGGTGATGTGTGGGTGGTGAGTTGTGTGTGATGGTGGGTGGTGTGTCATGGTGGGTGGTGTGGAAGTAATGGTGGGTGGTATGTGGGTGGTGGGTGGTGGGTATGTGGGTGGTGGGTGGTGTGATGGTGGGTGATGTCATGGTGGGTGGTGTGTGGGTGGTGAGTTGTGTGTGATGGTGGGTGGTGTCATGGTGGGTGGTGTGGAAGTAATGGTGGGTGGTATGTGGGTGATGGGTGGTATGTGGGTGGTGGGTATGTGGGTGGTGGGTATGTGGGTGGTGGGTGGTGTGATGGTGAGTGGTATGTGGGTGGTGGGTGATGTGTGGTACGTGGTATGTGGGTGGTGGGTGGTATGTCATGGTGGGTGGTGTGGAAGTAATGGTGGGTGGAATGTGGGTGGTGGGTATGTGGGTGGTAGGTATGTGGGTGCTGGGTGGTGTGATGGTGGGTGGTATGTGGGTGGTGGGTGATGTGTGGTACGTGGTATGTGGGTGGTGGGTGATGTGTGGGTGGTGAGTTGTGTGTGATGGTGGGTGGTGTGTCATGGTGGGTGGTGTGGAAGTAATGGTGGGTGGTATGTGGGTGGTGGGTGGTATGTGGGTGGTGGGTATGTGGGTGGTGGGTATGGGGGTGGTGGGTATGTGGGTGGTGGGTATGTGATGGTGGGTGATGTGTGGCAGGGTGGTGTGTAGGTTTGATATGTGGCGAAGGGTGATTTGGTATGAGGTGGTGGGTTATGTGTGGTACGTGGTATGTGGGTGGTGGGTGGTGTGTCATGGTGGGTGGTGAGTTGTGTGTGATGGTGGGTAGTGTCATGGTGGGTGGTGTGTGGGTGGTGAGTTGTGTGTGATGGTGGGTGGTGTCATGGTGGGTGGTGTGGAAGTAATGGTGGGTGGTATGTGGGTGATGGGTGGTATGTGGGTGGTGGGTATGTGGGTGGTGGGTATGTGGGTGGTGGGTATGTGGGTGGTGGGTGGTATGTCATGGTGGGTGGTGTGGAAGTAATGGTGGGTGGTATGTGGGTGGTGGGTATGTGGGTGGTAGGTATGTGGGTGCTGGGTGGTGTGATGGTGGGTGGTATGTGGGTGGTGGGTGATGTGTGGTACGTGGTATGTGGGTGGTGGGTGATGTGTGGGTGGTGAGTTGTGTGTGATGGTGGGTGGTGTGTCATGGTGGGTGGTGTGGAAGTAATGGTGGGTGGTATGTGGGTGGTGGGTGGTATGTGGGTGGTGGGAATGTGGGTGGTGGGTATGGGGGTGGTGGGTATGTGGGTGGTGGGTATGTGATGGTGGGTGATGTGTGGCAGGGTGGTGTGTAGGTTTGATATGTGGCGGTGGGTGATTTGGTATGAGGTGGTGGGTTATGTGTGGTACGTGGTATGTGGGTGGTGGGTGGTGTGTCATGGTGGGTGGTGAGTTGTGTGTGATGGTGGGTAGTGTCATGGTGGGTGGTGTGGAAGTAATGGTGGGTGGTATGTGGGTGATGGGTTGTATGTGGGTGGTGGGTATGTGGGTGGTGGGTATGTGGGTGGTGGGTATGTGGGTGGTGGGTATGTGGGTGGTGGGTGGTGTGTCATGGTGGGTGGTGAGTTGTGTGTGATGGTGGGTGGTGTCATGGTGGGTGGTGTGGAAGTAATGGTGGGTGGTATGTGGGTGATGGGTTGTATGTGGGTGGTGGGTATGTGGGTGGTGGGTATGTGGGTGGTGGGTGGTGTGATGGTGGGTGGTATGTGGGTGGTCGGTGATGTGTGGTACGTGGTATGTGGGTGGTGGGTGGTGTCATGGTGGGTTGTGTGGAAGTAATGGTGGGTGGTATGTGGGTGGTAGGTGGTATGTGGGTGGTGGGTATGTGGGTGGTGGGTGGTGTGATGGTGGGTGGTATGTGGGTGGTGGGTGATGTGTGGTACGTGGTATGTGGGTGGTGGGTGGTGTGTCATGGTGGGTGGTGTGGAAGTAATGGTGGGTGGTATGTGGGTGGTGGGTATGTGGGTGGTGGGTATGTGGGTGGTGGGTATGTGGGTGCTGGGTGGTGTGATGGTGGGTGGTATGTGGGTGGTGGGTGATGTGTGGTACGTGGTATGTGGGTGGTGGGTGGTGTGATGGTGGGTGGTATGTGGGTGGTGGGTGATGTGTGGTACGTGGTATGTGGGTGGTGGGTGATGTGTGGGTGGTGAGTTGTGTGTGATGGTGGGTGGTGTGTCATGGTGGGTGGTGTGGAAGTAATGGTGGGTGATGTGTGGCAGGGTGGTGTGTAGGTTTGATATGTGGCGGTGGGTGATTTGGTATGAGGTGGTGGGTTATGTGTGGTACGTGGTATGTGGGTGGTGGGTGGTGTGTCATGGTGGGTGGTGAGTTGTGTGTGATGGTGGGTGGTGTCATGGTGGGTGGTGTGGAAGTAATGGTGGGTGGTATGTGGGTGATGGGTTGTATGTGGGTGGTGGGTATGTGGGTGGTGGGTATGTGGGTGGTGGGTATGTGGGTGGTGGGTGGTGTGTCATGGTGGGTGGTGTGGAAGTAATGGTGGGTGGTATGTGGGTGGTGGGTATGTGGGTGGTAGGTATGTGGGTGCTGGGTGGTGTGATGGTGGGTGGTATGTGGATGGTGGGTGATGTGTGGTACGTGGTATGTGGGTGGTGGGTGATGTGTGGGTGGTGAGTTGTGTGTGATGGTGGGTGGTGTGTCATGGTGGGTGGTGTGGAAGTAATGGTGGGTGGTATGTGGGTGGTGGGTGGTGGGTATGTGGGTGGTGGGTGGTGTGATGGTGGGTGATGTCATGGTGGGTGGTGTGTAGGTGGTGAGTTGTGTGTGATGGTGGGTGGTGTCATGGTGGGTGGTGTGGAAGTAATGGTGGGTGGTATGTGGGTGATGGGTGGTATGTGGGTGGTGGGTATGTGGGTGGTGGGTATGTGGGTGGTGGGTGGTGTGATGGTGGGTGGTATGTGGGTGGTGGGTGATGTGTGGTACGTGGTATGTGGGTGGTGGGTGGTATGTCATGGTGGGTGGTGTGGAAGTAATGGTGGGTGGTATGTGGGTGGTGGGTATGTGGGTGGTAGGTATGTGGGTGCTGGGTGGTGTGATGGTGGGTGGTATGTGGGTGGTGGGTGATGTGTGGTACGTGGTATGTGGGTGGTGGGTGATGTGTGGGTGGTGAGTTGTGTGTGATGGTGGGTGGTGTGTCATGGTGGGTGGTGTGGAAGTAATGGTGGGTGGTATGTGGGTGGTGGGTGGTATGTGGGTGGTGGGTATGTGGGTGGTGGGTATGGGAGTGGTGGGTATGTGGGTGGTGGGTATGTGATGGTGGGTGATGTGTGGCAGGGTGGTGTGTAGGTTTGATATGTGGCGGTGGGTGATTTGGTATGAGGAGGTGGGTTATGTGTGGTACGTGGTATGTGGGTGGTGGGTGGTGTGTCATGGTGGGTGGTGAGTTGTGTGTGATGGTGGGTAGTGTCATGGTGGGTGGTGTGGAAGTTATGGTGGGTGGTATGTGGGTGATGGGTTGTATGTGGGTGGTGGGTATGTGGGTGGTGGGTATGTGGGTGGTGGGTATGTGGGTGGTGGGTGGTGTGTCATGGTGGGTGGTGAGTTGTGTGTGATGGTGGGTGGTGTCATGGTGGGTGGTGTGGAAGTAATGGTGGGTGGTATGTGGGTGATGGGTTGTATGTGGGTGGTGGGTATGTGGGTGGTGGGTATGTGGGTGGTGGGTGGTGTGATGGTGGGTGGTATGTGGGTGGTCGGTGATGTGTGGTACGTGGTATGTGGGTGGTGGGTGGTGTCATGGTGGGTGGTGTGTAAGTAATGGTGGGTGGTGGGTGGTGTGTGATGGTGGGTGGTAGGTGATGTGTTGAACGTGGTATGTGGGTGGTGGGTGGTGGGTGGTGTGTCATGGTGGGTGGTGTGGAAGTAATGGTGGGTGGTATGTGGGTGGTGGGTATGTGGGTGGTGGGTGGTGTGATGGTGGGTGGTGTCATGGTGGGTGGTGAGTTGTGTGTGATGGTGGGTGGTGTGATGGTGGGTGGTGTCATGGTGGGTGGTGTGTGGGTGGTGAGTTGTGTGTGATGGTGGGTGGTGTCATGGTGGGTGGTGTGGAAGTAATGGTGGGTGGTATGTGGGTGATGGGTGGTATGTGGGTGGTGGGTATGTGGGTGGTGGGTGGTGTGATGGTGGGTGGTATGTGGGTGGTGGGTGGTGGGTGGTATGTGGGTGGTGGGTATGTGGGTGGTGGGTGGTGTGATGGTGGGTGGTGTCATGGTGGGTGGTGTGTGGGTGGTGAGTTGTGTGTGATGGTGGGTGGTGTCATGGTGGGTGGTGTGTAAGTAATGGTGGGTGGTATGTGGGTGATGGGTGGGTATGTGGGTGATGGGTTGTATGTGGGTGGTGGGTATGTGGGTGGTGGGTATGTGGGTGGTGGGTGGTGTGATGGTGGGTGGTATGTGGGTGGTGGGTGATGTGTGGTACGTGGTATGTGGGTGGTGGGTGGTGTGTCATGGTGGGTGGTGTGGAAGTAATGGTGGGTGGTATGTGGGTGGTGGGTATGTGGGTGGTGGGTATATGGGTGCTGGGTGGTGTGATGGTGGGTAGTATGTGGGTGGTGGGTGATGTGTGGTACGTGGTATGTGGGTGGTGGGTGATGTGTGGGTGGTGAGTTGTGTGTGATGGTGGGTGGTATGTGGGTGGTGGGTGGTGTGATGTTGGGTGGTATGTGGGTGGTGGGTGATGTGTGGTACGTGGTATGTGGGTGGTGGGTGGTGTGTCATGGTGGGTGGTGAGTTGTGTGTGATGGTGGGTGGTGTCATGGTGGGTGGTGTGGAAGTAATAGTGGGTGGTATGTGGGTGATGGGTTGTATGTGGGTGGTGGGTATGTGGGTGGTGGGTATGTGGGTGGTGGGTATGTGGGTGGTGGGTGGTGTGTCATGGTGGGTGGTGTGGAAGTAATGGTGGGTGGTATGTGGGTGGTGGGTATGTGGGTGGTAGGTATGTGGGTGCTGGGTGGTGTGATGGTGGGTGGTATGTGGATGGTGGGTGATGTGTGGTACGTGGTATGTGGGTGGTGGGTGATGTGTGGGTGGTGAGTTGTGTGTGATGGTGGGTGGTGTGTCATGGTGGGTGGTGTGGAAGTAATGGTGGGTGGTATGTGGGTGGTGGGTGGTGGGTATGTGGGTGGTGGGTGGTGTGATGGTGGGTGATGTCATGGTGGGTGGTGTGGAAGTAATGGTGGGTGGTATGTGGGTGGTAGGTGGTATGTGGGTGGTGGGTATGTGGGTGGTGGGTATGTGGGTGCTGGGTGGTGTGAAGGTGGGTGGTATGTGGGTGGTGGGTGATGTGTGGTACGTGGTATGTGGGTGGTGGGTGATGTGATGGTGGGTGGTGTGATGGTGGGTGGTGTGTCATGGTGGGTGGTGTGTAAGTAATGGTGGGTGGTGGGTGGTGTGTGATGGTGGGTGGTAGGTGATGTGTTGAACGTGGTATGTGGGTGGTGGGTGGTGGGTGGTGTGTCATGGTGGGTGGTGTGGAAGTAATGGTGGGTGGTATGTGGGTGGTGGGTATGTGGGTGGTGGGTGGTGTGATGGACGGTGGTGAGTTGTGTGTGATGGTGGGTGGTGTGATGGTGGGTGGTGTCATGGTGGGTGGTGTGTGGGTGGTGAGTTGTGTGTGATGGTGGGTGGTGTCATGGTGGGTGGTGTGGAAGTAATGGTGGGTGGTATGTGGGTGATGGGTGGTATGTGGGTGGTGGGTATGTGGGTGGTGGGTATGTGGGTGGTGGGTGGTGTGATGGTGGGTGGTATGTGGGTGGTGGGTGGTGGGTGGTATGTGGGTGGTGGGTATGTGGGTGGTGGGTGTAGTCATGGTGGGTGGTGTGTGGGTGGTGAGTTGTGTGTGATGGTGGGTGGTGTCATGGTGGGTGGTGTCATGGTGGGTGGTGTGGAAGTAATGGTGGGTGGTATGTGGGTGATGGGTGGTATGTGGGTGGTGGGTATGTGGGTGATGGGTTGTATGTGGGTGGTGGGTATGTGGGTGGTGGGTGGTGTGATGGTGGGTGGTATGTGGGTGGTGGGTGATGTGTGGTACGTGGTATGTGGGTGGTGGGTGGTGTGTCATGGTGGGTGGTGTGGAAGTAATGGTGGGTGGTATGTGGGTGGTGGGTATGTGGGTGGTGGGTATGTGGGTGCTGGGTGGTGTGATGGTGGGTGGTATGTGGGTGGTTGGTGATGTGTGGTACGTGGTATGTGGGTGGTGGGTGATGTGTGGGTGGTGAGTTGTGTGTGATGGTGGGTGGTATGTGGGTGGTGGGTGGTGTGATGTTGGGTGGTATGTGGGTGGTGGGTGATGTGTGGTACGTGGTATGTGGGTGGTGGGTGGTGTGTCATGGTGGGTGGTGTGGAAGTAATGGTGGGTGGTATGTGGGTGGTGGGTATGTGGGTGGTAGGTATGTGGGTGTTGGGTGGTGTGATGGTGGGTGGTATGTGGGTGGTGGGTGATGTGTGGTACGTGGTATGTGGGTGGTGGGTGATGTGTGGGTGGTGAGTTGTGTGTGATGGTGGGTGGTGTCATGGTGGGTGGTGTGGAAGTAATGGTGGGTGGTATGTGGGTGGTGGGTGGTATGTGGGTGGTGGGTATGTGGGTGGTGGGTATGTGGGTGGTGGGTGGTGTGATGGTGGGTGGTGTCATGGTGGGTGGTGTGTGGGTGGTGAGTTGTGTGTGATGGTGGGTGGTGTGATGGTGGGTGGTGTGATGGTGGGTGGTATGTGGGTGGTGGGTGATGTGTGGTACGTGGTATGTGGGTGGTGGGTGGTGTCATGGTGGGTGGTGTGGAAGTAATGGTGGGTGGTATGTGGGTGGTATGTGGGTGGTAGGTGGTATGTGGGTGGTGGGTATGTGGGTGGTGGATATGTGGGTGCTGGGTGGTGTGATGGTGGGTGGTATGTGGGTGGTGGGTGATGTGTGGTACGTGGTATGTGGGTGGTTGGTGATGTGTGGGTGGTGAGTTGTGTGTGATGGTGGGTGGTGTGTCATGGTGGGTGGTGTGGAAGTAATGGTGGGTGGTATGTGGGTGGTGGGTGGTATGTGGGTGGTGGGTATGTGGGTGGTGGGTATGTGGGTGGTGGGTATGTGGGTGGTGGGTGGTGTGATGGTGGGTGGTGTCATGGTGGGTGGTGTGTGGGTGGTGAGTTGTGTGTGATGGTGGGTGGTGTCATGGTGGGTGGTGTGGAAGTAATGGTGGGTTGTATGTGGGTGATGGGTGGTATGTGGGTGGTGGGTATGTGGGTGGTGGGTGGTGTGATGGTGGGTGGTATGTGGGTGGTGGGTGATGTGTGGTACGTGGTATGTGGGTGGTGGGTGATGTGTGGGTGGTGAGTTGTGTGTGATGGTGTGTGGTGTGTCATGGTGGGTGGTGTGGAAGTAATGGTGGGTGATGTGTGGCAGGGTGGTGTGTAGGTTTGATATGTGGCGGTGGGTGATTTGGTATGAGGTGGTGGGTTATGTGTGGTACGTGGTATGTGGGTGGTGGGTGGTGTGTCATGGTGGGTGGTGAGTTGTGTGTGATGGTGGGTGGTGTCATGGTGGGTGGTGTGGAAGTAATGGTGGGTGGTATGTGGGTGATGGGTTGTATGTGGGTGGTGGGTATGTGGGTGGTGGGTATGTGGGTGGTGGGTGGTGTGTCATGGTGGGTGGTGTGGAAGTAATGGTGGGTGGTATGTGGGTGATGGGTGGTATGTGGGTGGTGGGTATGTGGGTGGTGGGTGGTGTGATGGTGGGTGGTATGTGGGTGGTGGGTGATGTGTGGTACGTGGTATGTGGGTGGTGGGTGGTGTGTCATGGTGGGTGGTGTGTGGTACGTGGTATATGGGTGGTGGGTGGTGTGTCATGGTGGATGGTGTGTGGGTGGTGGGTATGTGGGTGGTGGGTATGTGGGTGGTGGGTGGTGAGTTATGTATGATGGTGGGTGGTGTCATGGTGGGTGGTGTGGAAGTAATGGTGGGTGGTATGTGGGTGGTGGGTATGATGGTGGTGGGTGGTGTGATGGTGGGTGGTGTCATGGTGGGTGGTGTGTGGGTGGTGAGTTGTGTGTGATGGTGGGTGGTGTGTAGGTTTGATATGTGGCGGTGGGTGATTTGGTATGAGGTGGTGGGTTATTTGTGGTACGTGGTATGTGGGTGGTGGGTGGTGTGTCATGGTGGGTGGTGAGTTGTGTGTGATGGTGGGTAGTGTCATGGTGGGTGGTGTGGAAGTTATGGTGGGTGGTATGTGGGTGATGGGTTGTATGTGGAAGGTGGGTATGTGGGTGGTGGGTATGTGGGTGGTGGGTATGTGGGTGGTGGGTGGTGTCATGGTGGGTGGTGAGTTGTGTGTGATGGTGGGTGGTGTCATGGTGGGTGGTGTGGAAGTAATGGTGGGTGGTATGTGGGTGATGGGTTGTATGTGGGTGGTGGGTATGGGGATGGTGGGTATGTGGGTGGTGGGTATGTGATGGTGGGTGATGTGTGGCAGGGTGGTGTGTAGGTTTGATATGTGGCGGTGGGTGATTTGGTATGAGGTGGTGGGTTATTTGTGGTACGTGGTATGTGGGTGGTGGGTGGTGTGTCATGGTGGGTGGTGAGTTGTGTGTGATGGTGGGTAGTGTCATGGTGGGTGGTGTGGAAGTTATGGTGGGTGGTATGTGGGTGATGGGTTGTATGTGGGTGGTGGGTATGTGGGTGGTGGGTATGTGGGTGGTAGGTATGTGGGTGGTGGGTGGTGTGTCATGGTGGGTGGTGAGTTGTGTGTGATGGTGGGTGGTGTCATGGTGGGTGGTGTGGAAGTAATGGTGGGTGGTATGTGGGTGGTGGGTATGTGGGTGGTAGGTATGTGGGTGCTGGGTGGTGTGATGGTGGGTGGTATGTGGATGGTGGGTGATGTGTGGTACGTGGTATGTGGGTGGTGGGTGATGTGTGGGTGGTGAGTTGTGTGTGATGGTGGGTGGTGTGTCATGGTGGGTGGTTTGGAAGTAATGGTGGGTGGTATGTGGGTGGTGGGTATGTGGGTGGTGGATATGTGGGTGGTGGGTGGTGTGATGGTGGGTGGTGTCATGGCGGGTGGTGTGTGGGTGGTGAGTTGTGTGTGATGGTGGGTGGTGTCATGGTGGGTGGTGTGGAAGTAATGGTGGGTGGTATGTGGGTGGTGGGTGGTATGTGGGTGGTGGGTATGTGGGTGGTGGGTATGTGGGTGCTGGGTGGTGTGATGGTGGGTGGTATATGGGTGGTGGGTGGTGTGATGGTGGGTGGTATGTGGGTGGTGGGTGATGTGTGGTACGTGGTATGTGGGTGGTGGGTGGTATGTCATGGTGGGTGGTGTGGAAGTAATGGTGGGTGGTATGTGGGTGGTGGGTATGTGGGTGGTAGGTATGTGGGTGCTGGGTGGTGTGATGGTGGGTGGTATGTGGGTGGTGGGTGATGTGTGGTACGTGGTATGTGGGTGGTGGGTGATGTGTGGGTGGTGAGTTGTGTGTGATGGTGGGTGGTGTGTCATGGTGGGTGGTGTGGAAGTAATGGTGGGTGGTATGTGGGTGGTGGGTGGTATGTGGGTGGTGGGTATGTGGGTGGTGGGTATGGGGGTGGTGGGTATGTGGGTGGTGGGTATGTGATGGTGGGTGATGTGTGGCAGGGTGGTGTGTAGGTTTGATATGTGGCGGTGGGTGATTTGGTATGAGGTGGTGGGTTATTTGTGGTACGTGGTATGTGGGTGGTGGGTGGTGTGTCATGGTGGGTGGTGAGTTGTGTGTGATGGTGGGTAGTGTCATGGTGGGTGGTGTGGAAGTTATGGTGGGTGGTATGTGGGTGATGGGTTGTATGTGGGTGGTGGGTATGTGGGTGGTGGGTATGTGGGTGGTGGGTATGTGGGTGGTTCGTGGTGTGTCATGGTGGGTGGTGAGTTGTGTGTGATGGTGGGTGGTGTCATGGTGGGTGGTGTGGAAGTAATGGTGGGTGGTATGTGGGTGATGGGTTGTATGTGGGTGGTGGGTATGTGGGTGGTGGGTATGTGGGTGGTGGGTGGTGTGATGGTGGGTGGTATGTGGGTGGTCGGTGATGTGTGGTACGTGGTATGTGGGTGGTGGGTGGTGTCATGGTGGGTGGTGTGGAAGTAATGGTGGGTGGTATGTGGGTGGTAGGTGGTATGTGGGTGGTGGGTATGTGGGTGGTTGGTATGTGGGTGCTGGGTGGTGTGAAGGTGGGTGGTATGTGGGTGGTGGGTGATGTGTGGTACGTGGTATGTGGGTGGTGGGTGATGTGATGGTGGGTGGTGTGATGGTGGGTGGTGTGTCATGGTGGGTGGTGTGTAAGTAATGGTGGGTGGTGGGTGGTGTGTGATGGTGGGTGGTAGGTGATGTGTTGAACGTGGTATGTGGGTGGTGGGTGGTGGGTGGTGTGTCATGGTGGGTGGTGTGGAAGTAATGGTGGGTGGTATGTGGGTGGTGGGTATGTGGGTGGTGGGTGGTGTGATGGTGGGTGGTGTCATGGTGGGTGGTGAGTTGTGTGTGATGGTGGGTGGTGTGATGGTGGGTGGTGTCATGGTGGGTGGTGTGTGGGTGGTGAGTTGTGTGTGATGGTGGGTGGTGTCATGGTGGGTGGTGTGGAAGTAATGGTGGGTGGTATGTGGGTGATGGGTGGTATGTGGGTGGTGGGTATGTGGGTGGTGGGTATGTGGGTGGTGGGTGGTGTGATGGTGGGTGGTATGTGGGTGGTGGGTGGTGGGTGGTATGTGGGTGGTGGGTATGTGGGTGGTGGGTGGTGTCATGGTGGGTGGTGTGTGGGTGGTGAGTTGTGTGTGATGGTGGGTGGTGTCATGGTGGGTGGTGTCATGGTGGGTGGTGTCATGGTGGGTGGTGTGGAAGTAATGGTGGGTGGTATGTGGGTGATGGGTGGTATGTGGGTGGTGGGTATGTGGGTGATGGGTTGTATGTGGGTGGTGGGTATGTGGGTGGTGGGTGGTGTGATGGTGGGTGGTATGTGGGTGGTGGGTGATGTGTGGTACGTGGTATGTGGGTGGTGGATGGTGTGTCATGGTGGGTGGTGTGGAAGTAATGGTGGGTGGTATGTGGGTGGTGGGTATGTGGGTGGTGGGTATGTGGGTGCTGGGTGGTGTGATGGTGGGTGGTATGTGGGTGGTCGGTGATGTGTGGTACGTGGTATGTGGGTGGTGGGTGGTGTCATGGTGGGTGGTGTGGAAGTAATGGTGGGTGGTATGTGGGTGGTAGGTGGTATGTGGGTGGTGGGTATGTGGGTGGTTGGTATGTGGGTGCTGGGTGGTGTGAAGGTGGGTGGTATGTGGGTGGTGGGTGATGTGTGGTACGTGGTATGTGGGTGGTGGGTGATGTGATGGTGGGTGGTGTGATGGTGGGTGGTGTGTCATGGTGGGTGGTGTGTAAGTAATGGTGGGTGGTGGGTGGTGTGTGATGGTGGGTGGTAGGTGATGTGTTGAACGTGGTATGTGGGTGGTGGGTGGTGGGTGGTGTGTCATGGTGGGTGGTGTGGAAGTAATGGTGGGTGGTATGTGGGTGGTGGGTATGTGGGTGGTGGGTGGTGTGATGGTGGGTGGTGTCATGGTGGGTGGTGAGTTGTGTGTGATGGTGGGTGGTGTGATGGTGGGTGGTGTCATGGTGGGTGGTGTGTGGGTGGTGAGTTGTGTGTGATGGTGGGTGGTGTCATGGTGGGTGGTGTGGAAGTAATGGTGGGTGGTATGTGGGTGATGGGTGGTATGTGGGTGGTGGGTATGTGGGTGGTGGGTATGTGGGTGGTGGGTGGTGTGATGGTGGGTGGTATGTGGGTGGTGGGTGGTGGGTGGTATGTGGGTGGTGGGTATGTGGGTGGTGGGTGGTGTCATGGTGGGTGGTGTGTGGGTGGTGAGTTGTGTGTGATGGTGGGTGGTGTCATGGTGGGTGGTGTCATGGTGGGTGGTGTCATGGTGGGTGGTGTGGAAGTAATGGTGGGTGGTATGTGGGTGATGGGTGGTATGTGGGTGGTGGGTATGTGGGTGATGGGTTGTATGTGGGTGGTGGGTATGTGGGTGGTGGGTGGTGTGATGGTGGGTGGTATGTGGGTGGTGGGTGATGTGTGGTACGTGGTATGTGGGTGGTGGATGGTGTGTCATGGTGGGTGGTGTGGAAGTAATGGTGGGTGGTATGTGGGTGGTGGGTATGTGGGTGGTGGGTATGTGGGTGCTGGGTGGTGTGATGGTGGGTGGTATGTGGGTGGTGGGTGATGTGTGGTACGTGGTATGTGGGTGGCGGGTGATGTGTGGGTGGTGAGTTGTGTGTGATGGTGGGTGGTATGTGGGTGGTGGGTGGTGTGATGTTGGGTGGTATGTGGGTGGTGGGTGATGTGTGGTACGTGGTATGTGGGTGGTGGGTGGTGTGTCATGGTGGGTGGTGTGGAAGTAATGGTGGGTGGTATGTGGGTGGTGGGTATGTGGGTGGTAGGTATGTGGGTGTTGGGTGGTATGATGGTGGGTGGTATGTGGGTGGTGGGTGATGTGTGGTACGTGGTATGTGGGTGGTGGGTGATGTGTGGGTGGTGAGTTGTGTGTGATGGTGGGTGGTGTCATGGTGGGTGGTGTGGAAGTAATGGTGGGTGGTATGTGGGTGGTGGGTATGTGAGTGGTGGGTATGTGGGTGGTGGGTGGTGTGATGGTGGGTGGTGTCATGGTGGGTGGTGTGTGGGTGGTGAGTTGTGTGTGATGGTGGGTGGTGTGATGGTGGGTGGTGTGATGGTGGGTGGTATGTGGGTGGTGGGTGATGTGTGGTACGTGGTATGTGGGTGGTGGGTGGTGTCATGGTGGGTGGTGTGGAAGTAATGGTGGGTGGTATGTGGGTGGTATGTGGGTGGTAGGTGGTATGTGGGTGGTGGGTATGTGGGTGGTGGATATGTGGGTGCTGGGTGGTGTGATGGTGGGTGGTATGTGGGTGGTGGGTGATGTGTGGTACGTGGTATGTGGGTGGTTGGTGATGTGTGGGTGGTGAGTTGTGTGTGATGGTGGGTGGTGTGTCATGGTGGGTGGTGTGGAAGTAATGGTGGGTGGTATGTGGGTGGTGGGTGGTATGTGGGTGGTGGGTATGTGGGTGGTGGGTATGTGGGTGGTGGGTGGTGTGATGGTGGGTGGTGTCATGGTGGGTGGTGTGTGGGTGGTGAGTTGTGTGTGATGGTGGGTGGTGTCATGGTGGGTGGTGTGGAAGTAATGGTGGGTTGTATGTGGGTGATGGGTGGTATGTGGGTGGTGGGTATGTGGGTGGTGGGTGGTGTGATGGTGGGTGGTATGTGGGTGGTGGGTGATGTGTGGTACGTGGTATGTGGGTGGTGGTTGATGTGTGGGTGGTGAGTTGTGTGTGATGGTGGGTGGTGTGTCATGGTGGGTGGTGTGGAAGTAATGGTGGGTGATGTGTGGCAGGGTGGTGTGTAGGTTTGATATGTGGCGGTGGGTGATTTGGTATGAGGTGGTGGGTTATGTGTGGTACGTGGTATGTGGGTGGTGGGTGGTGTGTCATGGTGGGTGGTGAGTTGTGTGTGATGGTGGGTGGTGTCATGGTGGGTGGTGTGGAAGTAATGGTGGGTGGTATGTGGGTGATGGGTTGTATGTGGGTGGTGGGTATGTGGGTGGTGGGTATGTGGGTGGTGGGTGGTGTGTCATGGTGGGTGGTGTGGAAGTAATGGTGGGTGGTATGTGGGTGGTGGGTATGTGGGTGGTAGGTATGTGGGTGCTGGGTGGTGTGATGGTGGGTGGTATGTGGGTGGTGGGTGATGTGTGATACGTGGTATGTGGGTGGTGGGTGATGTGTGGGTGGTGGGTATGTGGGTGGTGGGTATGTGGGTGGTGGGTATGTGATGGTGGGTGATGTGTGGCAGGGTGGTGTGTAGGTTTGATATGTGGCGTTGGGTGATTTGGTATGAGGTGGTGGGTTATGTGTGGTACGTGGTATGTGGGTGGTGGGTGGTGTGTCATGGTGGGTGGTGAGTTGTGTGTGATGGTGGGTTGTGTCATGGTGGGTGGTGTGGAAGTAATGGTGGGTGGTATGTGGGTGATGGGTGGTATGTGGGTGATGGGTTGTATGTGGGTGGTGGGTATGTGGGTGGTGGGTGGTATGTGGGTGGTGGGTGATGTGTGGTACGTGGTATGTGGGTGGTGGGTGATGTGATGGTGGGTGGTGTGATGGTGGGTGGTGTGTCATGGTGGGTGGTGTGTAAGTAATGGTGGGTGGTGGGTGGTGTGTGATGGTGGGTGGTAGGTGATGTGTTGAACGTGGTATGTGGGTGGTGGGTGGTGGGTGGTGTGGAAGTAATGGTGGGTGGTATGTGGGTGGTGGGTATGTGGGTGGTGGGTGGTGTGATGGTGGGTGGTGTCATGGTGGGTGGTGAGTTGTGTGTGATGGTGGGTGGTGTGATGGTGGGTGGTGTCATGGTGGGTGGTGTGTGGGTGGTGAGTTGTGTGTGATGGTGGGTGGTGTCATGGTGGGTGGTGTGGAAGTAATGGTGGGTGGTATGTGGGTGATGGGTGGTATGTGGGTGGTGGGTATGTGGGTGGTGGGTGGTGTGATGGTGGGTGGTGTGGAAGTAATGGTGGGTGGTATGTGGGTGATGGGTGGTATGTGGGTGGTGGGTATGTGGATGGTGGGTGATGTGTGGTACGTGGTATGTGGGTGGTGGGTGATGTGTGGGTGGTGAGTTGTGTGTGATGGTGGGTGGTGTGTCATGGTGGGTGGTTTGGAAGTAATGGTGGGTGGTATGTGGGTGGTGGGTATGTGGGTGGTGGGTATGTGGGTGGTGGGTGGTGTGATGGTGGGTGGTGTCATGGTGGGTGGTGTGTGGGTGGTGAGTTGTGTGTGATGGTGGGTGGTGTCATGGTGGGTGGTGTGGAAGTAATGGTGGGTGGTATGTGGGTGGTGGGTATGTGGGTGGTGGGTGGTGTGATGGTGGGTGGTATGTGGGTGGTGGGTGGTGGGTGGTATGTGGGTGGTGGGTATGTGGGTGGTGGGTGGTGTGATGGTGGGTGGTGTCATGGTGGGTGGTGTGTGGGTGGTGAGTTGTGTGTGATGGTGGGTGGTATGTTGGTGGTGGGTGGTGTGATGTTGGGTGGTATGTGGGTGGTGGGTGATGTGTGGTACGTGGTATGTGGGTGGTGGGTGGTGTGTCATGGTGGGTGGTGAGTTGTGTGTGATGGTGGGTGGTGTCATGGTGGGTGGTGTGGAAGTAATGGTGGGTGGTATGTGGGTGATGGGTTGTATGTGGGTGGTGGGTATGTGGGTGGTGGGTATGTGGGTGGTGGGTATGTGGGTGGTGGGTGGTGTGTCATGGTGGGTGGTGTGGAAGTAATGGTGGGTGGTATGTGGGTGGTGGGTATGTGGGTGGTAGGTATGTGGGTGCTGGGTGGTGTGATGGTGGGTGGTATGTGGATGGTGGGTGATGTGTGGTACGTGGTATGTGGGTGGTGGGTGATGTGTGGGTGGTGAGTTGTGTGTGATGGTGGGTGGTGTGTCATGGTGGGTGGTTTGGAAGTAATGGTGGGTGGTATGTGGGTGGTGGGTATGTGGGTGGTGGGTATGTGGGTGGTGGGTGGTGTGATGGTGGGTGGTGTCATGGTGGGTGGTGTGTGGGTGGTGAGTTGTGTGTGATGGTGGGTGGTGTCATGGTGGGTGGTGTGGAAGTAATGGTGGGTGGTATGTGGGTGATGGGTGGTATGTGGGTGGTGGGTATGTGGGTGGTGGGTGGTGTGATGGTGGGTGGTATGTGGGTGGTGGGTGGTGGGTGGTATGTGGGTGGTGGGTATGTGGGTGGTGGGTGGTGTGATGGTGGGTGGTGTCATGGTGGGTGGTGTGTGGGTGGTGAGTTGTGTGTGATGGTGGGTGGTGTCATGGTGGGTGGTGTGGAAGTAATGGTGGGTGGTATGTGGGTGATGGGTGGTATGTGGGTGGTGGGTATGTGGGTGGTGGGTATGTGGGTGATGGGTTGTATGTGGGTGGTGGGTATGTGGGTGGTGGGTATGTGGGTGGTGGGTGGTGTGATGGTGGGTGGTATGTGGGTGGTGGGTGATGTGTGGTACGTGGTATGTGGGTGGTGTGTCATGGTGGGTGGTGAGTTGTGTGTGATGGTGGGTGGTGTCATGGTGGGTGGTGTGGAAGTAATGGTGGGTGGTATGTGGGTGATGGGTTGTATGTGGGTGGTGGGTATGTGGGTGGTGGGTATGTGGGTGGTGGGTATGTGGGTGGTGGGTGGTGTGTCATGGTGGGTGGGTGGTATGTGGGTGGTGGGTGGTGTGATGTTGGGTGGTATGTGGGTGGTGGGTGATGTGTGGTACGTGGTATGTGGGTGGTGGGTGGTGTGTCATGGTGGGTGGTGAGTTGTGTGTGATGGTGGGTGGTGTCATGGTGGGTGGTGTGGAAGTAATGGTGGGTGGTATGTGGGTGGTGGGTATGTGGGTGGTGGGTGGTGTGTCATGGTGGGTGGTGTGGAAGTAATGGTGGGTGGTATGTGGGTGGTGGGTATGTGGGTGGTAGGTATGTGGGTGCTGGGTGGTGTGATGGTGGGTGGTATGTGGATGGTGGGTGATGTGTGGTACGTGGTATGTGGGTGGTGGGTGATGTGTGGGTGGTGAGTTGTGTGTGATGGTGGGTGGTGTGTCATGGTGGGTGGTTTGGAAGTAATGGTGGGTGGTATGTGGGTGGTGGGTATGTGGGTGGTGGGTATGTGGGTGGTGGGTATGTGGGTGGTGGGTGGTGTGATGGTGGGTGGTGTCATGGTGGGTGGTGTGTGGGTGGTGAGTTGTGTGTGATGGTGGGTGGTGTCATGGTGGGTGGTGTGGAAGTAATGGTGGGTTGTATGTGGGTGATGGGTGGTATGTGGGTGGTGGGTATGTGGGTGGTGGGTGGTGTGATGGTGGGTGGTATGTGGGTGGTGGGTGATGTGTGGTACGTGGTATGTGGGTGGTGGGTGGTATGTCATGGTGGGTGGTGTGGAAGTAATGGTGGGTGGTATGTGGGTGGTGGGTATGTGGGTGGTAGGTATGTGGGTGCTGGGTGGTGTGATGGTGGGTGGTATGTGGGTGGTGGGTGATGTGTGGTACGTGGTATGTGGGTGGTGGGTGATGTGTGGGTGGTGAGTTGTGTGTGATGGTGGGTGGTGTGTCATGGTGGGTGGTGTGGAAGTAATGGTGGGTGGTATGTGGGTGGTGGGTGGTATGTGGGTGGTGGGTATGTGGGTGGTGGGTGGTGTGATGGTGGGTGGTATGTGGGTGGTGGGTGGTGGGTGGTATGTTGGTGGTGGGTATGTGGGTGGTGGGTGGTGTGATGGTGAGTGGTGTCATGGTGGGTGGTGTGTGGGTGGTGAGTTGTGTGTGATGGTGGGTGGTGTCATGGTGGGTGGTGTGTAAGTAATGGTGGGTGGTATGTGGGTGATGGGTGGGTATGTGGGTGATGGGTTGTATGTGGGTGGTGGGTATGTGGGTGGTGGGTATGTGGGTGGTGGGTGGTGTGATGGTGGGTGGTATGTGGGTGGTGGGTGATGTGTGGTACGTGGTATGTGGGTGGTGGGTGGTGTGTCATGGTGGGTGGTGTGGAAGTAATGGTGGGTGGTATGTGGGTGGTGGGTATGTGGGTGGTGGGTATATGGGTGCTGGGTGGTGTGATGGTGGGTGGTATGTGGGTGGTGGGTGATGTGTGGTACGTGGTATGTGGGTGGTGGGTGATGTGTGGGTGGTGAGTTGTGTGTGATGGTGGGTGGTATGTGGGTGGTGGGTGGTGTGATGTTGGGTGGTATGTGGGTGGTGGGTGATGTGTGGTACGTGGTATGTGGGTGGTGGGTGGTGTGTCATGGTGGGTGGTGAGTTGTGTGTGATGGTGGGTGGTGTCATGGTGGGTGGTGTGGAAGTAATAGTGGGTGGTATGTGGGTGATGGGTTGTATGTGGGTGGTGGGTATGTGGGTGGTGGGTATGTGGGTGGTGGGTATGTGGGTGGTGGGTGGTGTGTCATGGTGGGTGGTGTGGAAGTAATGGTGGGTGGTATGTGGGTGGTGGGTATGTGGGTGGTAGGTATGTGGGTGCTGGGTGGTGTGATGGTGGGTGGTATGTGGATGGTGGGTGATGTGTGGTACGTGGTATGTGGGTGGTGGGTGATGTGTGGGTGGTGAGTTGTGTGTGATGGTGGGTGGTGTGTCATGGTGGGTGGTGTGGAAGTAATGGTGGGTGGTATGTGGGTGGTGGGTGGTGGGTATGTGGGTGGTGGGTGGTGTGATGGTGGGTGATGTCATGGTGGGTGGTGTGTGGGTGGTGAGTTGTGTGTGATGGTGGGTGGTGTCATGGTGGGTGGTGTGGAAGTAATGGTGGGTGGTATGTGGGTGATGGGTGGTATGTGGGTGGTGGGTATGTGGGTGGTGGGTATGTGGGTGGTGTGATGGTGGGTGGTGTCATGGTGGGTGGTGTGTGGGTGGTGAGTTGTGTGTGATGGTGGGTGGTGTCATGGTGGGTGGTGTGGAAGTAATGGTGGGTGGTATGTGGGTGATGGGTGGTATGTGGGTGGTGGGTATGTGGGTGGTGGGTGGTGTGATGGTGGGTGGTATGTGGGTGGTGGGTGGTGGGTGGTATGTGGGTGGTGGGTATGTGGGTGGTGGGTGGTGTGATGGTGGGTGGTGTCATGGTGGGTGGTGTGTGGGTGGTGAGTTGTGTGTGATGGTGGGTGGTGTCATGGTGGGTGGTGTGGAAGTAATGGTGGGTGGTATGTGGGTGATGGGTGGTATGTGGGTGGTGGGTATGTGGGTGGTGGGTATGTGGGTGATGGGTTGTATGTGGGTGGTGGGTATGTGGGTGGTGGGTATGTGGGTGGTGGGTGGTGTGATGGTGGGTGGTATGTGGGTGGTGGGTGATGTGTGGTACGTGGTATGTGGGTGGTGTGTCATGGTGGGTGGTGAGTTGTTTGTGATGGTGGGTGGTGTCATGGTGGGTGGTGTGGAAGTAATGGTGGGTGGTATGTGGGTGATGGGTTGTATGTGGGTGGTGGGTATGTGGGTGGTGGGTATGTGGGTGGTGGGTATGTGGGTGGTGGGTGGTGTGTCATGGTGGGTGGGTGGTATGTGGGTGGTGGGTGGTGTGATGTTGGGTGGTATGTGGGTGGTGGGTGATGTGTGGTACGTGGTATGTGGGTGGTGGGTGGTGTGTCATGGTGGGTGGTGAGTTGTGTGTGATGGTGGGTGGTGTCATGGTGGGTGGTGTGGAAGTAATGGTGGGTGGTATGTGGGTGGTGGGTATGTGGGTGGTGGGTGGTGTGTCATGGTGGGTGGTGTGGAAGTAATGGTGGGTGGTATGTGGGTGGTGGGTATGTGGGTGGTAGGTATGTGGGTGCTGGGTGGTGTGATGGTGGGTGGTATGTGGATGGTGGGTGATGTGTGGTACGTGGTATGTGGGTGGTGGGTGATGTGTGGGTGGTGAGTTGTGTGTGATGGTGGGTGGTGTGTCATGGTGGGTGGTTTGGAAGTAATGGTGGGTGGTATGTGGGTGGTGGGTATGTGGGTGGTGGGTATGTGGGTGGTGGGTATGTGGGTGGTGGGTGGTGTGATGGTGGGTGGTGTCATGGTGGGTGGTGTGTGGGTGGTGAGTTGTGTGTGATGGTGGGTGGTGTCATGGTGGGTGGTGTGGAAGTAATGGTGGGTTGTATGTGGGTGATGGGTGGTATGTGGGTGGTGGGTATGTGGGTGGTGGGTGGTGTGATGGTGGGTGGTATGTGGGTGGTGGGTGATGTGTGGTACGTGGTATGTGGGTGGTGGGTGGTATGTCATGGTGGGTGGTGTGGAAGTAATGGTGGGTGGTATGTGGGTGGTGGGTATGTGGGTGGTAGGTATGTGGGTGCTGGGTGGTGTGATGGTGGGTGGTATGTGGGTGGTGGGTGATGTGTGGTACGTGGTATGTGGGTGGTGGGTGATGTGTGGGTGGTGAGTTGTGTGTGATGGTGGGTGGTGTGTCATGGTGGGTGGTGTGGAAGTAATGGTGGGTGGTATGTGGGTGGTGGGTGGTATGTGGGTGGTGGGTATGTGGGTGGTGGGTGGTGTGATGGTGGGTGGTATGTGGGTGGTGGGTGGTGGGTGGTATGTTGGTGGTGGGTATGTGGGTGGTGGGTGGTGTGATGGTGAGTGGTGTCATGGTGGGTGGTGTGTGGGTGGTGAGTTGTGTGTGATGGTGGGTGGTGTCATGGTGGGTGGTGTGTAAGTAATGGTGGGTGGTATGTGGGTGATGGGTGGGTATGTGGGTGATGGGTTGTATGTGGGTGGTGGGTATGTGGGTGGTGGGTATGTGGGTGGTGGGTGGTGTGATGGTGGGTGGTATGTGGGTGGTGGGTGATGTGTGGTACATGGTATGTGGGTGGTGGGTGGTGTGTCATGGTGGGTGGTGTGGAAGTAATGGTGGGTGGTATGTGGGTGGTGGGTATGTGGGTGGTGGGTATATGGGTGCTGGGTGGTGTGATGGTGGGTGGTATGTGGGTGGTGGGTGATGTGTGGTACGTGGTATGTGGGTGGTGGGTGATGTGTGGGTGGTGAGTTGTGTGTGATGGTGGGTGGTATGTGGGTGGTGGGTGGTGTGATGTTGGGTGGTATGTGGGTGGTGGGTGATGTGTGGTACGTGGTATGTGGGTGGTGGGTGGTGTGTCATGGTGGGTGGTGAGTTGTGTGTGATGGTGGGTGGTGTCATGGTGGGTGGTGTGGAAGTAATAGTGGGTGGTATGTGGGTGATGGGTTGTATGTGGGTGGTGGGTATGTGGGTGGTGGGTATGTGGGTGGTGGGTATGTGGGTGGTGGGTGGTGTGTCATGGTGGGTGGTGTGGAAGTAATGGTGGGTGGTATGTGGGTGGTGGGTATGTGGGTGGTAGGTATGTGGGTGCTGGGTGGTGTGATGGTGGGTGGTATGTGGATGGTGGGTGATGTGTGGTACGTGGTATGTGGGTGGTGGGTGATGTGTGGGTGGTGAGTTGTGTGTGATGGTGGGTGGTGTGTCATGGTGGGTGGTGTGGAAGTAATGGTGGGTGGTATGTGGGTGGTGGGTGGTGGGTATGTGGGTGGTGGGTGGTGTGATGGTGGGTGATGTCATGGTGGGTGGTGTGTGGGTGGTGAGTTGTGTGTGATGGTGGGTGGTGTCATGGTGGGTGGTGTGGAAGTAATGGTGGGTGGTATGTGGGTGATGGGTGGTATGTGGGTGGTGGGTATGTGGGTGGTGGGTATGTGGGTGGTGGGTGGTGTGATGGTGAGTGGTATGTGGGTGGTGGGTGATGTGTGGTACGTGGTATGTGGGTGGTGGGTGGTATGTCATGGTGGGTGGTGTGGAAGTAATGGTGGGTGGAATGTGGGTGGTGGGTATGTGGGTGGTAGGTATGTGGGTGCTGGGTGGTGTGATGGTGGGTGGTATGTGGGTGGTGGGTGATGTGTGGTACGTGGTATGTGGGTGGTGGGTGATGTGTGGGTGGTGAGTTGTGTGTGATGGTGGGTGGTGTGTCATGGTGGGTGGTGTGGAAGTAATGGTGGGTGGTATGTGGGTGGTGGGTGGTATGTGGGTGGTGGGTATGTGGGTGGTGGGTATGGGGGTGGTGGGTATGTGGGTGGTGGGTATGTGATGGTGGGTGATGTGTGGCAGGGTGGTGTGTAGGTTTGATATGTGGCGGTGGGTGATTTGGTATGAGGTGGTGGGTTATGTGTGGTACGTGGTATGTGGGTGGTGGGTGGTGTGTCATGGTGAATGGTGAGTTGTGTGTGATGGTGGGTAGTGTCATGGTGGGTGGTGTGTGGGTGGTGAGTTGTGTGTGATGGTGGGTGGTGTCATGGTGGGTGGTGTGGAAGTAATGGTGGGTGGTATGTGGGTGATGGGTGGTATGTGGGTGGTGGGTATGTGGGTGGTGGGTATGTGGGTGGTGGGTATGTGGGTGGTGGGTGGTATGTCATGGTGGGTGGTGTGGAAGTAATGGTGGGTGGTATGTGGGTGGTGGGTATGTGGGTGGTAGGTATGTGGGTGCTGGGTGGTGTGATGGTGGGTGGTATGTGGGTGGTGGGTGATGTGTGGTACGTGGTATGTGGGTGGTGGGTGATGTGTGGGTGGTGAGTTGTGTGTGATGGTGGGTGGTGTGTCATGGTGGGTGGTGTGGAAGTAATGGTGGGTGGTATGTGGGTGGTGGGTGGTATGTGGGTGGTGGGAATGTGGGTGGTGGGTATGGGGGTGGTGGGTATGTGGGTGGTGGGTATGTGATGGTGGGTGATGTGTGGCAGGGTGGTGTGTAGGTTTGATATGTGGCGGTGGGTGATTTGGTATGAGGTGGTGGGTTATGTGTGGTACGTGGTATGTGGGTGGTGGGTGGTGTGTCATGGTGGGTGGTGAGTTGTGTGTGATGGTGGGTAGTGTCATGGTGGGTGGTGTGGAAGTAATGGTGGGTGGTATGTGGGTGATGGGTTGTATGTGGGTGGTGGGTATGTGGGTGGTGGGTATGTGGGTGGTGGGTATGTGGGTGGTGGGTATGTGGGTGGTGGGTGGTGTGTCATGGTGGGTGGTGAGTTGTGTGTGATGGTGGGTGGTGTCATGGTGGGTGGTGTGGAAGTAATGGTGGGTGGTATGTGGGTGATGGGTTGTATGTGGGTGGTGGGTATGTGGGTGGTGGGTATGTGGGTGGTGCGTGGTGTGATGGTGGGTGGTATGTGGGTGGTCGGTGATGTGTGGTCCGTGGTATGTGGGTGGTGGGTGGTGTCATGGTGGGTTGTGTGGAAGTAATGGTGGGTGGTATGTGGGTGGTAGGTGGTATGTGGGTGGTGGGTATGTGGGTGGTGGGTGGTGTGATGGTGGGTGGTATGTGGGTGGTGGGTGATGTGTGGTACGTGGTATGTGGGTGGTGGGTGGTGTGTCATGGTGGGTGGTGTGGAAGTAATGGTGGGTGGTATGTGGGTGGTGGGTATGTGGGTGGTGGGTATGTGGGTGGTGGGTATGTGGGTGCTGGGTGGTGTGATGGTGGGTGGTATGTGGGTGGTGGGTGATGTGTGGTACGTGGTATGTGGGTGGTGGGTGGTGTGATGGTGGGTGGTATGTGGGTGGTGGGTGATGTGTGGTACGTGGTATGTGGGTGGTGGGTGATGTGTGGGTGGTGAGTTGTGTGTGATGGTGGGTGGTGTGTCATGGTGGGTGGTGTGGAAGTAATGGTGGGTGATGTGTGGCAGGGTGGTGTGTAGGTTTGATATGTGGCGGTGGGTGATTTGGTATGAGGTGGTGGGTTATGTGTGGTACGTGGTATGTGGGTGGTGGGTGGTGTGTCATGGTGGGTGGTGTGGAAGTAATGGTGGGTGGTATGTGGGTGATGGGTGGTATGTGGGTGGTGGGTATGTGGGTGGTGGGTATGTGGGTGGTGGGTGGTGTGATGGTGGGTGGTATGTGGGTGGTGGGTGATGTGTCATGGTGGGTGGTGTGGAAGTAATGGTGGGTGGTATGTGGGTGGTGGGTATGTGGGTGGTGGGTGGTGTGATGGTGGGTGGTGTCATGGTTGGTGGTGAGTTGTGTGTGATGGTGGGTGGTGTGATGGTGGGTGGTGTCATGGTGGGTGGTGTGTGGGTGGTGAGTTGTGTGTGATGGTGGGTGGTGTCATGGTGGGTGGTGTGGAAGTAATGGTGGGTGGTATGTGGGTGATGGGTGGTATGTGGGTGGTGTGATGGTGGGTGGTATGTGGGTGGTGGGTGATGTGTGGTACGTGGTATGTGGGTGGTGGGTGATGTGTGGGTGGTGAGTTGTGTGTGATGGTGGGTGGTGTGTCATGGTGGGTGGTGTGGAAGTAATGGTGGGTGGTATGTGGGTGGTGGGTGGTATGTGGGTGGTGGGTATGTGGGTGGTGGGTATGGGGGTGGTGGGTATGTGGGTGGTGGGTATGTGATGGTGGGTGATGTGTGGCAGGGTGGTGTGTAGGTTTGATATGTGGCGGTGGGTGATTTGGTATGAGGTGGTGGGTTATGTGTGGTACGTGGTATGTGGGTGGTGGGTGGTGTGTCATGGTGAATGGTGAGTTGTGTGTGATGGTGGGTAGTGTCATGGTGGGTGGTGTGTGGGTGGTGAGTTGTGTGTGATGGTGGGTGGTGTCATGGTGGGTGGTGTGGAAGTAATGGTGGGTGGTATGTGGGTGATGGGTGGTATGTGGGTGGTGGGTATGTGGGTGGTGGGTATGTGGGTGGTGGGTATGTGGGTGGTGGGTGGTATGTCATGGTGGGTGGTGTGGAAGTAATGGTGGGTGGTATGTGGGTGGTGGGTATGTGGGTGGTAGGTATGTGGGTGCTGGGTGGTGTGATGGTGGGTGGTATGTGGGTGGTGGGTGATGTGTGGTACGTGGTATGTGGGTGGTGGGTGATGTGTGGGTGGTGAGTTGTGTGTGATGGTGGGTGGTGTGTCATGGTGGGTGGTGTGGAAGTAATGGTGGGTGGTATGTGGGTGGTGGGTGGTATGTGGGTGGTGGGAATGTGGGTGGTGGGTATGGGGGTGGTGGGTATGTGGGTGGTGGGTATGTGATGGTGGGTGATGTGTGGCAGGGTGGTGTGTAGGTTTGATATGTGGCGGTGGGTGATTTGGTATGAGGTGGTGGGTTATGTGTGGTACGTGGTATGTGGGTGGTGGGTGGTGTGTCATGGTGGGTGGTGAGTTGTGTGTGATGGTGGGTAGTGTCATGGTGGGTGGTGTGGAAGTAATGGTGGGTGGTATGTGGGTGATGGGTTGTATGTGGGTGGTGGGTATGTGGGTGGTGGGTATGTGGGTGGTGGGTATGTGGGTGGTGGGTATGTGGGTGGTGGGTGGTGTGTCATGGTGGGTGGTGAGTTGTGTGTGATGGTGGGTGGTGTCATGGTGGGTGGTGTGGAAGTAATGGTGGGTGGTATGTGGGTGATGGGTTGTATGTGGGTGGTGGGTATGTGGGTGGTGGGTATGTGGGTGGTGCGTGGTGTGATGGTGGGTGGTATGTGGGTGGTCGGTGATGTGTGGTACGTGGTATGTGGGTGGTGGGTGGTGTCATGGTGGGTTGTGTGGAAGTAATGGTGGGTGGTATGTGGGTGGTAGGTGGTATGTGGGTGGTGGGTATGTGGGTGGTGGGTGGTGTGATGGTGGGTGGTATGTGGGTGGTGGGTGATGTGTGGTACGTGGTATGTGGGTGGTGGGTGGTGTGTCATGGTGGGTGGTGTGGAAGTAATGGTGGGTGGTATGTGGGTGGTGGGTATGTGGGTGGTGGGTATGTGGGTGGTGGGTATGTGGGTGCTGGGTGGTGTGATGGTGGGTGGTATGTGGGTGGTGGATGATGTGTGGTACGTGGTATGTGGGTGGTGGGTGGTGTGATGGTGGGTGGTATGTGGGTGGTGGGTGATGTGTGGTACGTGGTATGTGGGTGGTGGGTGATGTGTGGGTGGTGAGTTGTGTGTGATGGTGGGTGGTGTGTCATGGTGGGTGGTGTGGAAGTAATGGTGGGTGATGTGTGGCAGGGTGGTGTGTAGGTTTGATATGTGGCGGTGGGTGATTTGGTATGAGGTGGTGGGTTATGTGTGGTACGTGGTATGTGGGTGGTGGGTGGTGTGTCATGGTGGGTGGTGTGGAAGTAATGGTGGGTGGTATGTGGGTGATGGGTGGTATGTGGGTGGTGGGTATGTGGGTGGTGGGTATGTGGGTGGTGGGTGGTGTGATGGTGGGTGGTATGTGGGTGGTGGGTGATGTGTGGTACGTGGTATGTGGGTGGTGGGTGGTATGTCATGGTGGGTGGTGTGGAAGTAATGGTGGGTGGTATGTGGGTGGTGGGTATGTGGGTGGTAGGTATGTGGGTGCTGGGTGGTGTGATGGTGGGTGGTATGTGGGTGGTGGGTGATGTGTGGTACGTGGTATGTGGGTGGTGGGTGATGTGTGGGTGGTGAGTTGTGTGTGATGGTGGGTGGTGTGTCATGGTGGGTGGTGTGGAAGTAATGGTGGGTGGTATGTGGGTGGTGGGTGGTATGTGGGTGGTGGGTATGTGGGTGGTGGGTATGGGAGTGGTGGGTATGTGGGTGGTGGGTATGTGATGGTGGGTGATGTGTGGCAGGGTGGTGTGTAGGTTTGATATGTGGCGGTGGGTGATTTGGTATGAGGAGGTGGGTTATGTGTGGTACGTGGTATGTGGGTGGTGGGTGGTGTGTCATGGTGGGTGGTGAGTTGTGTGTGATGGTGGGTAGTGTCATGGTGGGTGGTGTGGAAGTTATGGTGGGTGGTATGTGGGTGATGGGTTGTATGTGGGTGGTGGGTATGTGGGTGGTGGGTATGTGGGTGGTGGGTATGTGGGTGGTGGGTGGTGTGTCATGGTGGGTGGTGAGTTGTGTGTGATGGTGGGTGGTGTCATGGTGGGTGGTGTGGAAGTAATGGTGGGTGGTATGTGGGTGATGGGTTGTATGTGGGTGGTGGGTATGTGGGTGGTGGGTATGTGGGTGGTGGGTGGTGTGATGGTGGGTGGTATGTGGGTGGTCGGTGATGTGTGGTACGTGGTATGTGGGTGGTGGGTGGTGTCATGGTGGGTGGTGTGTAAGTAATGGTGGGTGGTGGGTGGTGTGTGATGGTGGGTGGTAGGTGATGTGTTGAACGTGGTATGTGGGTGGTGGGTGGTGGGTGGTGTGTCATGGTGGGTGGTGTGGAAGTAATGGTGGGTGGTATGTGGGTGGTGGGTATGTGGGTGGTGGGTGGTGTGATGGTGGGTGGTGTCATGGTGGGTGGTGAGTTGTGTGTGATGGTGGGTGGTGTGATGGTGGGTGGTGTCATGGTGGGTGGTGTGTGGGTGGTGAGTTGTGTGTGATGGTGGGTGGTGTCATGGTGGGTGGTGTGGAAGTAATGGTGGGTGGTATGTGGGTGATGGGTGGTATGTGGGTGGTGGGTATGTGGGTGGTGGGTGGTGTGATGGTGGGTGGTATGTGGGTGGTGGGTGGTGGGTGGTATGTGGGTGGTGGGTATGTGGGTGGTGGGTGGTGTGATGGTGGGTGGTGTCATGGTGGGTGGTGTGTGGGTGGTGAGTTGTGTGTGATGGTGGGTGGTGTCATGGTGGGTGGTGTGGAAGTAATGGTGGGTGGTATGTGGGTGATGGGTGGTATGTGGGTGGTGGGTATGTGGGTGATGGGTTGTATGTGGGTGGTGGGTATGTGGATGGTGGGTATGTGGGTGGTGGGTGGTGTGATGGTGGGTGGTATGTGGGTGGTGGGTGATGTGTGGTACGTGGTATGTGGGTGGTGGGTGGTGTGTCATGGTGGGTGGTGTGGAAGTAATGGTGGGTGGTATGTGGGTGGTGGGTATGTGGGTGGTGGGTATGTGGGTGCTGGGTGGTGTGATGGTGGGTGGTATGTGGGTGGTGGGTGATGTGTGGTACGTGGTATGTGGGTGGTGGGTGATGTGTGGGTGGTGAGTTGTGTGTGATGGTGGGTGGTATGTTGGTGGTGGGTGGTGTGATGTTGGGTGGTATGTGGGTGGTGGGTGATGTGTGGTACGTGGTATGTGGGTGGTGGGTGGTGTGTCATGGTGGGTGGTGAGTTGTGTGTGATGGTGGGTGGTGTCATGGTGGGTGGTGTGGAAGTAATGGTGGGTGGTATGTGGGTGATGGGTTCTATGTGGGTGGTGGGTATGTGGGTGGTGGGTATGTGGGTGGTGGGTGGTGTGTCATGGTGGGTGGTGTGGAAGTAATGGTGGGTGGTATGTGGGTGGTGGGTATGTGGGTGGTAGGTATGTGGGTGGTGGGTGGTGTGATGGTGGGTGGTGTCATGGTGGGTGGTGTGTGGGTGGTGAGTTGTGTGTGATGGTGGGTGGTGTCATGGTGGGTGGTGTGGAAGTAATGGTGGGTGGTATGTGGGTGATGGGTGGTATGTGGGTGGTGGGTATGTGGATGGTGGGTGATGTGTGGTACGTGGTATGTGGGTGGTGGGTGATGTGTGGGTGGTGAGTTGTGTGTGATGGTGGGTGGTATGTGGGTGGTGGGTGGTGTGATGTTGGGTGGTATGTGGGTGGTGGGTGATGTGTGGTACGTGGTATGTGGGTGGTGGGTGGTGTGTCATGGTGGGTGGTGAGTTGTGTGTGATGGTGGGTGGTGTCATGGTGGGTGGTGTGGAAGTAATAGTGGGTGGTATGTGGGTGATGGGTTGTATGTGGGTGGTGGGTATGTGGGTGGTGGGTATGTGGGTGGTGGGTATGTGGGTGGTGGGTGGTGTGTCATGGTGGGTGGTGTGGAAGTAATGGTGGGTGGTATGTGGGTGGTGGGTATGTGGGTGGTAGGTATGTGGGTGCTGGGTGGTGTGATGGTGGGTGGTATGTGGATGGTGGGTGATGTGTGGTACGTGGTATGTGGGTGGTGGGTGATGTGTGGGTGGTGAGTTGTGTGTGATGGTGGGTGGTGTGTCATGGTGGGTGGTGTGGAAGTAATGGTGGGTGGTATGTGGGTGGTGGGTGGTGGGTATGTGGGTGGTGGGTGGTGTGATGGTGGGTGATGTCATGGTGGGTGGTGTGTGGGTGGTGAGTTGTGTGTGATGGTGGGTGGTGTCATGGTGGGTGGTGTGGAAGTAATGGTGGGTGGTATGTGGGTGATGGGTGGTATGTGGGTGGTGGGTATGTGGGTGGTGGGTATGTGGGTGGTGGGTGGTGTGATGGTGAGTGGTATGTGGGTGGTGGGTGATGTGTGGTACGTGGTATGTGGGTGGTGGGTGGTATGTCATGGTGGGTGGTGTGGAAGTAATGGTGGGTGGAATGTGGGTGGTGGGTATGTGGGTGGTAGGTATGTGGGTGCTGGGTGGTGTGATGGTGGGTGGTATGTGGGTGGTGGGTGATGTGTGGTACGTGGTATGTGGGTGGTGGGTGATGTGTGGGTGGTGAGTTGTGTGTGATGGTGGGTGGTGTGTCATGGTGGGTGGTGTGGAAGTAATGGTGGGTGGTATGTGGGTGGTGGGTGGTATGTGGGTGGTGGGTATGTGGGTGGTGGGTATGGGGGTGGTGGGTATGTGGGTGGTGGGTATGTGATGGTGGGTGATGTGTGGCAGGGTGGTGTGTAGGTTTGATATGTGGCGAAGGGTGATTTGGTATGAGGTGGTGGGTTATGTGTGGTACGTGGTATGTGGGTGGTGGGTGGTGTGTCATGGTGGGTGGTGAGTTGTGTGTGATGGTGGGTAGTGTCATGGTGGGTGGTGTGTGGGTGGTGAGTTGTGTGTGATGGTGGGTGGTGTCATGGTGGGTGGTGTGGAAGTAATGGTGGGTGGTATGTGGGTGATGGGTGGTATGTGGGTGGTGGGTATGTGGGTGGTGGGTATGTGGGTGGTGGGTATGTGGGTGGTGGGTGGTATGTCATGGTGGGTGGTGTGGAAGTAATGGTGGGTGGTATGTGGGTGGTGGGTATGTGGGTGGTAGGTATGTGGGTGCTGGGTGGTGTGATGGTGGGTGGTATGTGGGTGGTGGGTGATGTGTGGTACGTGGTATGTGGGTGGTGGGTGATGTGTGGGTGGTGAGTTGTGTGTGATGGTGGGTGGTGTGTCATGGTGGGTGGTGTGGAAGTAATGGTGGGTGGTATGTGGGTGGTGGGTGGTATGTGGGTGGTGGGAATGTGGGTGGTGGGTATGGGGGTGGTGGGTATGTGGGTGGTGGGTATGTGATGGTGGGTGATGTGTGGCAGGGTGGTGTGTAGGTTTGATATGTGGCGGTGGGTGATTTGGTATGAGGTGGTGGGTTATGTGTGGTACGTGGTATGTGGGTGGTGGGTGGTGTGTCATGGTGGGTGGTGAGTTGTGTGTGATGGTGGGTAGTGTCATGGTGGGTGGTGTGGAAGTAATGGTGGGTGGTATGTGGGTGATGGGTTGTATGTGGGTGGTGGGTATGTGGGTGGTGGGTATGTGGGTGGTGGGTATGTGGGTGGTGGGTATGTGGGTGGTGGGTGGTGTGTCATGGTGGGTGGTGAGTTGTGTGTGATGGTGGGTGGTGTCATGGTGGGTGGTGTGGAAGTAATGGTGGGTGGTATGTGGGTGATGGGTTGTATGTGGGTGGTGGGTATGTGGGTGGTGGGTATGTGGGTGGTGGGTGGTGTGATGGTGGGTGGTATGTGGGTGGTCGGTGATGTGTGGTACGTGGTATGTGGGTGGTGGGTGGTGTCATGGTGGGTTGTGTGGAAGTAATGGTGGGTGGTATGTGGGTGGTAGGTGGTATGTGGGTGGTGGGTATGTGGGTGGTGGGTGGTGTGATGGTGGGTGGTATGTGGGTGGTGGGTGATGTGTGGTACGTGGTATGTGGGTGGTGGGTGGTGTGTCATGGTGGGTGGTGTGGAAGTAATGGTGGGTGGTATGTGGGTGGTGGGTATGTGGGTGGTGGGTATGTGGGTGGTGGGTATGTGGGTGCTGGGTGGTGTGATGGTGGGTGGTATGTGGGTGGTGGGTGATGTGTGGTACGTGGTATGTGGGTGGTGGGTGGTGTGATGGTGGGTGGTATGTGGGTGGTGGGTGATGTGTGGTACGTGGTATGTGGGTGGTGGGTGATGTGTGGGTGGTGAGTTGTGTGTGATGGTGGGTGGTGTGTCATGGTGGGTGGTGTGGAAGTAATGGTGGGTGATGTGTGGCAGGGTGGTGTGTAGGTTTGATATGTGGCGGTGGGTGATTTGGTATGAGGTGGTGGGTTATGTGTGGTACGTGGTATGTGGGTGGTGGGTGGTGTGTCATGGTGGGTGGTGAGTTGTGTGTGATGGTGGGTGGTGTCATGGTGGGTGGTGTGGAAGTAATGGTGGGTGGTATGTGGGTGATGGGTTGTATGTGGGTGGTGGGTATGTGGGTGGTGGGTATGTGGGTGGTGGGTATGTGGGTGGTGGGTGGTGTGTCATGGTGGGTGGTGTGGAAGTAATGGTGGGTGGTATGTGGGTGGTGGGTATGTGGGTGGTAGGTATGTGGGTGCTGGGTGGTGTGATGGTGAGTGGTATGTGGGTGGTGGGTGATGTGTGGTACGTGGTATGTGGGTGGTGGGTGGTATGTCATGGTGGGTGGTGTGGAAGTAATGGTGGGTGGAATGTGGGTGGTGGGTATGTGGGTGGTAGGTATGTGGGTGCTGGGTGGTGTGATGGTGGGTGGTATGTGGGTGGTGGGTGATGTGTGGTACGTGGTATGTGGGTGGTGGGTGATGTGTGGGTGGTGAGTTGTGTGTGATGGTGGGTGGTGTGTCATGGTGGGTGGTGTGGAAGTAATGGTGGGTGGTATGTGGGTGGTGGGTGGTATGTGGGTGGTGGGTATGTGGGTGGTGGGTATGGGGGTGGTGGGTATGTGGGTGGTGGGTATGTGATGGTGGGTGATGTGTGGCAGGGTGGTGTGTAGGTTTGATATGTGGCGAAGGGTGATTTGGTATGAGGTGGTGGGTTATGTGTGGTACGTGGTATGTGGGTGGTGGGTGGTGTGTCATGGTGGGTGGTGAGTTGTGTGTGATGGTGGGTAGTGTCATGGTGGGTGGTGTGTGGGTGGTGGGTATGTGGGTGGTGGGTATGTGGGTGGTGGGTATGTGGGTGGTGGGTGGTGTGTCATGGTGGGTGGTGAGTTGTGTGTGATGGTGGGTGGTGTCATGGTGGGTGGTGTGGAAGTAATGGTGGGTGGTATGTGGGTGATGGGTTGTATGTGGGTGGTGGGTATGTGGGTGGTGGGTATGTGGGTGGTGGGTGGTGTGATGGTGGGTGGTATGTGGGTGGTCGGTGATGTGTGGTACGTGGTATGTGGGTGGTGGGTGGTGTCATGGTGGGTTGTGTGGAAGTAATGGTGGGTGGTATGTGGGTGGTAGGTGGTATGTGGGTGGTGGGTATGTGGGTGGTGGGTGGTGTGATGGTGGGTGGTATGTGGGTGGTGGGTGATGTGTGGTACGTGGTATGTGGGTGGTGGGTGGTGTGTCATGGTGGGTGGTGTGGAAGTAATGGTGGGTGGTATGTGGGTGGTGGGTATGTGGGTGGTGGGTATGTGGGTGGTGGGTATGTGGGTGCTGGGTGGTGTGATGGTGGGTGGTATGTGGGTGGTGGGTGATGTGTGGTACGTGGTATGTGGGTGGTGGGTGGTGTGATGGTGGGTGGTATGTGGGTGGTGGGTGATGTGTGGTACGTGGTATGTGGGTGGTGGGTGATGTGTGGGTGGTGAGTTGTGTGTGATGGTGGGTGGTGTGTCATGGTGGGTGGTGTGGAAGTAATGGTGGGTGATGTGTGGCAGGGTGGTGTGTAGGTTTGATATGTGGCGGTGGGTGATTTGGTATGAGGTGGTGGGTTATGTGTGGTACGTGGTATGTGGGTGGTGGGTGGTGTGTCATGGTGGGTGGTGAGTTGTGTGTGATGGTGGGTGGTGTCATGGTGGGTGGTGTGGAAGTAATGGTGGGTGGTATGTGGGTGATGGGTTGTATGTGGGTGGTGGGTATGTGGGTGGTGGGTATGTGGGTGGTGGGTATGTGGGTGGTGGGTGGTGTGTCATGGTGGGTGGTGTGGAAGTAATGGTGGGTGGTATGTGGGTGGTGGGTATGTGGGTGGTAGGTATGTGGGTGCTGGGTGGTGTGATGGTGGGTGGTATGTGGATGGTGGGTGATGTGTGGTACGTGGTATGTGGGTGGTGGGTGATGTGTGGGTGGTGAGTTGTGTGTGATGGTGGGTGGTGTGTCATGGTGGGTGGTGTGGAAGTAATGGTGGGTGGTATGTGGGTGGTGGGTGGTGGGTATGTGGGTGGTGGGTGGTGTGATGGTGGGTGATGTCATGGTGGGTGGTGTGTAGGTGGTGAGTTGTGTGTGATGGTGGGTGGTGTCATGGTGGGTGGTGTGGAAGTAATGGTGGGTGGTATGTGGGTGATGGGTGGTATGTGGGTGGTGGGTATGTGGGTGGTGGGTATGTGGGTGGTGGGTGGTGTGATGGTGGGTGGTATGTGGGTGGTGGGTGATGTGTGGTACGTGGTATGTGGGTGGTGGGTGGTATGTCATGGTGGGTGGTGTGGAAGTAATGGTGGGTGGTATGTGGGTGGTGGGTATGTGGGTGGTAGGTATGTGGGTGCTGGGTGGTGTGATGGTGGGTGGTATGTGGGTGGTGGGTGATGTGTGGTACGTGGTATGTGGGTGGTGGGTGATGTGTGGGTGGTGAGTTGTGTGTGATGGTGGGTGGTGTGTCATGGTGGGTGGTGTGGAAGTAATGGTGGGTGGTATGTGGGTGGTGGGTGGTATGTGGGTGGTGGGTATGTGGGTGGTGGGTATGGGAGTGGTGGGTATGTGGGTGGTGGGTATGTGATGGTGGGTGATGTGTGGCAGGGTGGTGTGTAGGTTTGATATGTGGCGGTGGGTGATTTGGTATGAGGAGGTGGGTTATGTGTGGTACGTGGTATGTGGGTGGTGGGTGGTGTGTCATGGTGGGTGGTGAGTTGTGTGTGATGGTGGGTAGTGTCATGGTGGGTGGTGTGGAAGTTATGGTGGGTGGTATGTGGGTGATGGGTTGTATGTGGGTGGTGGGTATGTGGGTGGTGGGTATGTGGGTGGTGGGTATGTGGGTGGTGGGTGGTGTGTCATGGTGGGTGGTGAGTTGTGTGTGATGGTGGGTGGTGTCATGGTGGGTGGTGTGGAAGTAATGGTGGGTGGTATGTGGGTGATGGGTTGTATGTGGGTGGTGGGTATGTGGGTGGTGGGTATGTGGGTGGTGGGTGGTGTGATGGTGGGTGGTATGTGGGTGGTCGGTGATGTGTGGTACGTGGTATGTGGGTGGTGGGTGGTGTCATGGTGGGTGGTGTGTAAGTAATGGTGGGTGGTGGGTGGTGTGTGATGGTGGGTGGTAGGTGATGTGTTGAACGTGGTATGTGGGTGGTGGGTGGTGGGTGGTGTGTCATGGTGGGTGGTGTGGAAGTAATGGTGGGTGGTATGTGGGTGGTGGGTATGTGGGTGGTGGGTGGTGTGATGGTGGGTGGTGTCATGGTGGGTGGTGAGTTGTGTGTGATGGTGGGTGGTGTGATGGTGGGTGGTGTCATGGTGGGTGGTGTGTGGGTGGTGAGTTGTGTGTGATGGTGGGTGGTGTCATGGTGGGTGGTGTGGAAGTAATGGTGGGTGGTATGTGGGTGATGGGTGGTATGTGGGTGGTGGGTATGTGGGTGGTGGGTGGTGTGATGGTGGGTGGTATGTGGGTGGTGGGTGGTGGGTGGTATGTGGGTGGTGGGTATGTGGGTGGTGGGTGGTGTGATGGTGGGTGGTGTCATGGTGGGTGGTGTGTGGGTGGTGAGTTGTGTGTGATGGTGGGTGGTGTCATGGTGGGTGGTGTGTAAGTAATGGTGGGTGGTATGTGGGTGATGGGTGGGTATGTGGGTGATGGGTTGTATGTGGGTGGTGGGTATGTGGGTGGTGGGTATGTGGGTGGTGGGTGGTGTGATGGTGGGTGGTATGTGGGTGGTGGGTGATGTGTGGTACGTGGTATGTGGGTGGTGGGTGGTGTGTCATGGTGGGTGGTGTGGAAGTAATGGTGGGTGGTATGTGGGTGGTGGGTATGTGGGTGGTGGGTATATGGGTGCTGGGTGGTGTGATGGTGGGTAGTATGTGGGTGGTGGGTGATGTGTGGTACGTGGTATGTGGGTGGTGGGTGATGTGTGGGTGGTGAGTTGTGTGTGATGGTGGGTGGTATGTGGGTGGTGGGTGGTGTGATGTTGGGTGGTATGTGGGTGGTGGGTGATGTGTGGTACGTGGTATGTGGGTGGTGGGTGGTGTGTCATGGTGGGTGGTGAGTTGTGTGTGATGGTGGGTGGTGTCATGGTGGGTGGTGTGGAAGTAATAGTGGGTGGTATGTGGGTGATGGGTTGTATGTGGGTGGTGGGTATGTGGGTGGTGGGTATGTGGGTGGTGGGTATGTGGGTGGTGGGTGGTGTGTCATGGTGGGTGGTGTGGAAGTAATGGTGGGTGGTATGTGGGTGGTGGGTATGTGGGTGGTAGGTATGTGGGTGCTGGGTGGTGTGATGGTGGGTGGTATGTGGATGGTGGGTGATGTGTGGTACGTGGTATGTGGGTGGTGGGTGATGTGTGGGTGGTGAGTTGTGTGTGATGGTGGGTGGTGTGTCATGGTGGGTGGTGTGGAAGTAATGGTGGGTGGTATGTGGGTGGTGGGTGGTGGGTATGTGGGTGGTGGGTGGTGTGATGGTGGGTGATGTCATGGTGGGTGGTGTGGAAGTAATGGTGGGTGGTATGTGGGTGGTAGGTGGTATGTGGGTGGTGGGTATGTGGGTGGTGGGTATGTGGGTGCTGGGTGGTGTGAAGGTGGGTGGTATGTGGGTGGTGGGTGATGTGTGGTACGTGGTATGTGGGTGGTGGGTGATGTGATGGTGGGTGGTGTGATGGTGGGTGGTGTGTCATGGTGGGTGGTGTGTAAGTAATGGTGGGTGGTGGGTGGTGTGTGATGGTGGGTGGTAGGTGATGTGTTGAACGTGGTATGTGGGTGGTGGGTGGTGGGTGGTGTGTCATGGTGGGTGGTGTGGAAGTAATGGTGGGTGGTATGTGGGTGGTGGGTATGTGGGTGGTGGGTGGTGTGATGGACGGTGGTGAGTTGTGTGTGATGGTGGGTGGTGTGATGGTGGGTGGTGTCATGGTGGGTGGTGTGTGGGTGGTGAGTTGTGTGTGATGGTGGGTGGTGTCATGGTGGGTGGTGTGGAAGTAATGGTGGGTGGTATGTGGGTGATGGGTGGTATGTGGGTGGTGGGTATGTGGGTGGTGGGTATGTGGGTGGTGGGTGGTGTGATGGTGGGTGGTATGTGGGTGGTGGGTGGTGGGTGGTATGTGGGTGGTGGGTATGTGGGTGGTGGGTGTAGTCATGGTGGGTGGTGTGTGGGTGGTGAGTTGTGTGTGATGGTGGGTGGTGTCATGGTGGGTGGTGTCATGGTGGGTGGTGTGGAAGTAATGGTGGGTGGTATGTGGGTGATGGGTGGTATGTGGGTGGTGGGTATGTGGGTGATGGGTTGTATGTGGGTGGTGGGTATGTGGGTGGTGGGTGGTGTGATGGTGGGTGGTATGTGGGTGGTGGGTGATGTGTGGTACGTGGTATGTGGGTGGTGGGTGGTGTGTCATGGTGGGTGGTGTGGAAGTAATGGTGGGTGGTATGTGGGTGGTGGGTATGTGGGTGGTGGGTATGTGGGTGCTGGGTGGTGTGATGGTGGGTGGTATGTGGGTGGTTGGTGATGTGTGGTACGTGGTATGTGGGTGGTGGGTGATGTGTGGGTGGTGAGTTGTGTGTGATGGTGGGTGGTATGTGGGTGGTGGGTGGTGTGATGTTGGGTGGTATGTGGGTGGTGGGTGATGTGTGGTACGTGGTATGTGGGTGGTGGGTGGTGTGTCATGGTGGGTGGTGTGGAAGTAATGGTGGGTGGTATGTGGGTGGTGGGTATGTGGGTGGTAGGTATGTGGGTGTTGGGTGGTGTGATGGTGGGTGGTATGTGGGTGGTGGGTGATGTGTGGTACGTGGTATGTGGGTGGTGGGTGATGTGTGGGTGGTGAGTTGTGTGTGATGGTGGGTGGTGTCATGGTGGGTGGTGTGGAAGTAATGGTGGGTGGTATGTGGGTGGTGGGTGGTATGTGGGTGGTGGGTATGTGGGTGGTGGGTATGTGGGTGGTGGGTGGTGTGATGGTGGGTGGTGTCATGGTGGGTGGTGTGTGGGTGGTGAGTTGTGTGTGATGGTGGGTGGTGTGATGGTGGGTGGTGTGATGGTGGGTGGTATGTGGGTGGTGGGTGATGTGTGGTACGTGGTATGTGGGTGGTGGGTGGTGTCATGGTGGGTGGTGTGGAAGTAATGGTGGGTGGTATGTGGGTGGTATGTGGGTGGTAGGTGGTATGTGGGTGGTGGGTATGTGGGTGGTGGATATGTGGGTGCTGGGTGGTGTGATGGTGGGTGGTATGTGGGTGGTGGGTGATGTGTGGTACGTGGTATGTGGGTGGTTGGTGATGTGTGGGTGGTGAGTTGTGTGTGATGGTGGGTGGTGTGTCATGGTGGGTGGTGTGGAAGTAATGGTGGGTGGTATGTGGGTGGTGGGTGGTATGTGGGTGGTGGGTATGTGGGTGGTGGGTATGTGGGTGGTGGGTATGTGGGTGGTGGGTGGTGTGATGGTGGGTGGTGTCATGGTGGGTGGTGTGTGGGTGGTGAGTTGTGTGTGATGGTGGGTGGTGTCATGGTGGGTGGTGTGGAAGTAATGGTGGGTTGTATGTGGGTGATGGGTGGTATGTGGGTGGTGGGTATGTGGGTGGTGGGTGGTGTGATGGTGGGTGGTATGTGGGTGGTGGGTGATGTGTGGTACGTGGTATGTGGGTGGTGGGTGATGTGTGGGTGGTGAGTTGTGTGTGATGGTGTGTGGTGTGTCATGGTGGGTGGTGTGGAAGTAATGGTGGGTGATGTGTGGCAGGGTGGTGTGTAGGTTTGATATGTGGCGGTGGGTGATTTGGTATGAGGTGGTGGGTTATGTGTGGTACGTGGTATGTGGGTGGTGGGTGGTGTGTCATGGTGGGTGGTGAGTTGTGTGTGATGGTGGGTGGTGTCATGGTGGGTGGTGTGGAAGTAATGGTGGGTGGTATGTGGGTGATGGGTTGTATGTGGGTGGTGGGTATGTGGGTGGTGGGTATGTGGGTGGTGGGTGGTGTGTCATGGTGGGTGGTGTGGAAGTAATGGTGGGTGGTATGTGGGTGATGGGTGGTATGTGGGTGGTGGGTATGTGGGTGGTGGGTGGTGTGATGGTGGGTGGTATGTGGGTGGTGGGTGATGTGTGGTACGTGGTATGTGGGTGGTGGGTGGTGTGTCATGGTGGGTGGTGTGTGGTACGTGGTATATGGGTGGTGGGTGGTGTGTCATGGTGGATGGTGTGTGGGTGGTGGGTATGTGGGTGGTGGGTATGTGGGTGGTGGGTGGTGAGTTATGTATGATGGTGGGTGGTGTCATGGTGGGTGGTGTGGAAGTAATGGTGGGTGGTATGTGGGTGGTGGGTATGATGGTGGTGGGTGGTGTGATGGTGGGTGGTGTCATGGTGGGTGGTGTGTGGGTGGTGAGTTGTGTGTGATGGTGGGTGGTGTGTAGGTTTGATATGTGGCGGTGGGTGATTTGGTATGAGGTGGTGGGTTATTTGTGGTACGTGGTATGTGGGTGGTGGGTGGTGTGTCATGGTGGGTGGTGAGTTGTGTGTGATGGTGGGTAGTGTCATGGTGGGTGGTGTGGAAGTTATGGTGGGTGGTATGTGGGTGATGGGTTGTATGTGGGTGGTGGGTATGTGGGTGGTGGGTATGTGGGTGGTGGGTATGTGGGTGGTGGGTGGTGTGTCATGGTGGGTGGTGAGTTGTGTGTGATGGTGGGTGGTGTCATGGTGGGTGGTGTGGAAGTAATGGTGGGTGGTATGTGGGTGATGGGTTGTATGTGGGTGGTGGGTATGGGGGTGGTGGGTATGTGGGTGGTGGGTATGTGATGGTGGGTGATGTGTGGCAGGGTGGTGTGTAGGTTTGATATGTGGCGGTGGGTGATTTGGTATGAGGTGGTGGGTTATTTGTGGTACGTGGTATGTGGGTGGTGGGTGGTGTGTCATGGTGGGTGGTGAGTTGTGTGTGATGGTGGGTAGTGTCATGGTGGGTGGTGTGGAAGTTATGGTGGGTGGTATGTGGGTGGTGGGTATGTGGGTGGTGGGTATGTGGGTGCTGGGTGGTGTGATGGTGGGTGGTATGTGGGTGGTCGGTGATGTGTGGTACGTGGTATGTGGGTGGTGGGTGGTGTCATGGTGGGTGGTGTGGAAGTAATGGTGGGTGGTATGTGGGTGGTAGGTGGTATGTGGGTGGTGGGTATGTGGGTGGTTGGTATGTGGGTGCTGGGTGGTGTGAAGGTGGGTGGTATGTGGGTGGTGGGTGATGTGTGGTACGTGGTATGTGGGTGGTGGGTGATGTGATGGTGGGTGGTGTGATGGTGGGTGGTGTGTCATGGTGGGTGGTGTGTAAGTAATGGTGGGTGGTGGGTGGTGTGTGATGGTGGGTGGTAGGTGATGTGTTGAACGTGGTATGTGGGTGGTGGGTGGTGGGTGGTGTGTCATGGTGGGTGGTGTGGAAGTAATGGTGGGTGGTATGTGGGTGGTGGGTATGTGGGTGGTGGGTGGTGTGATGGTGGGTGGTGTCATGGTGGGTGGTGAGTTGTGTTTGATGGTGGGTGGTGTGATGGTGGGTGGTGTCATGGTGGGTGGTGTGTGGGTGGTGAGTTGTGTGTGATGGTGGGTGGTGTCATGGTGGGTGGTGTGGAAGTAATGGTGGGTGGTATGTGGGTGATGGGTGGTATGTGGGTGGTGGGTATGTGGGTGGTGGGTATGTGGGTGGTGGGTGGTGTGATGGTGGGTGGTATGTGGGTGGTGGGTGGTGGGTGGTATGTGGGTGGTGGGTATGTGGGTGGTGGGTGGTGTCATGGTGGGTGGTGTGTGGGTGGTGAGTTGTGTGTGATGGTGGGTGGTGTCATGGTGGGTGGTGTCATGGTGGGTGGTGTCATGGTGGGTGGTGTGGAAGTAATGGTGGGTGGTATGTGGGTGATGGGTGGTATGTGGGTGGTGGGTATGTGGGTGATGGGTTGTATGTGGGTGGTGGGTATGTGGGTGGTGGGTGGTGTGATGGTGGGTGGTATGTGGGTGGTGGGTGATGTGTGGTACGTGGTATGTGGGTGGTGGATGGTGTGTCATGGTGGGTGGTGTGGAAGTAATGGTGGGTGGTATGTGGGTGGTGGGTATGTGGGTGGTGGGTATGTGGGTGCTGGGTGGTGTGATGGTGGGTGGTATGTGGGTGGTGGGTGATGTGTGGTACGTGGTATGTGGGTGGCGGGTGATGTGTGGGTGGTGAGTTGTGTGTGATGGTGGGTGGTATGTGGGTGGTGGGTGGTGTGATGTTGGGTGGTATGTGGGTGGTGGGTGATGTGTGGTACGTGGTATGTGGGTGGTGGGTGGTGTGTCATGGTGGGTGGTGTGGAAGTAATGGTGGGTGGTATGTGGGTGGTGGGTATGTGGGTGGTAGGTATGTGGGTGTTGGGTGGTATGATGGTGGGTGGTATGTGGGTGGTGGGTGATGTGTGGTACGTGGTATGTGGGTGGTGGGTGATGTGTGGGTGGTGAGTTGTGTGTGATGGTGGGTGGTGTCATGGTGGGTGGTGTGGAAGTAATGGTGGGTGGTATGTGGGTGGTGGGTGGTATGTGGGTGGTGGGTATGTGAGTGGTGGGTATGTGGGTGGTGGGTGGTGTGATGGTGGGTGGTGTCATGGTGGGTGGTGTGTGGGTGGTGAGTTGTGTGTGATGGTGGGTGGTGTGATGGTGGGTGGTGTGATGGTGGGTGGTATGTGGGTGGTGGGTGATGTGTGGTACGTGGTATGTGGGTGGTGGGTGGTGTCATGGTGGGTGGTGTGGAAGTAATGGTGGGTGGTATGTGGGTGGTATGTGGGTGGTAGGTGGTATGTGGGTGGTGGATATGTGGGTGCTGGGTGGTGTGATGGTGGGTGGTATGTGGGTGGTGGGTGATGTGTGGTACGTGGTATGTGGGTGGTTGGTGATGTGTGGGTGGTGAGTTGTGTGTGATGGTGGGTGGTGTGTCATGGTGGGTGGTGTGGAAGTAATGGTGGGTGGTATGTGGGTGGTGGGTGGTATGTGGGTGGTGGGTATGTGGGTGGTGGGTATGTGGGTGGTGGGTGGTGTGATGGTGGGTGGTGTCATGGTGGGTGGTGTGTGGGTGGTGAGTTGTGTGTGATGGTGGGTGGTGTCATGGTGGGTGGTGTGGAAGTAATGGTGGGTTGTATGTGGGTGATGGGTGGTATGTGGGTGGTGGGTATGTGGGTGGTGGGTGGTGTGATGGTGGGTGGTATGTGGGTGGTGGGTGATGTGTGGTACGTGGTATGTGGGTGGTGGTTGATGTGTGGGTGGTGAGTTGTGTGTGATGGTGGGTGGTGTGTCATGGTGGGTGGTGTGGAAGTAATGGTGGGTGATGTGTGGCAGGGTGGTGTGTAGGTTTGATATGTGGCGGTGGGTGATTTGGTATGAGGTGGTGGGTTATGTGTGGTACGTGGTATGTGGGTGGTGGGTGGTGTGTCATGGTGGGTGGTGAGTTGTGTGTGATGGTGGGTGGTGTCATGGTGGGTGGTGTGGAAGTAATGGTGGGTGGTATGTGGGTGATGGGTTGTATGTGGGTGGTGGGTATGTGGGTGGTGGGTATGTGGGTGGTGGGTGGTGTGTCATGGTGGGTGGTGTGGAAGTAATGGTGGGTGGTATGTGGGTGGTGGGTATGTGGGTGGTAGGTATGTGGGTGCTGGGTGGTGTGATGGTGGGTGGTATGTGGGTGGTGGGTGATGTGTGATACGTGGTATGTGGGTGGTGGGTGATGTGTGGGTGGTGGGTATGTGGGTGGTGGGTATGTGGGTGGTGGGTATGTGATGGTGGGTGATGTGTGGCAGGGTGGTGTGTAGGTTTGATATGTGGCGTTGGGTGATTTGGTATGAGGTGGTGGGTTATGTGTGGTACGTGGTATGTGGGTGGTGGGTGGTGTGTCATGGTGGGTGGTGAGTTGTGTGTGATGGTGGGTTGTGTCATGGTGGGTGGTGTGGAAGTAATGGTGGGTGGTATGTGGGTGATGGGTGGTATGTGGGTGATGGGTTGTATGTGGGTGGTGGGTATGTGGGTGGTGGGTGGTATGTGGGTGGTGGGTGATGTGTGGTACGTGGTATGTGGGTGGTGGGTGATGTGATGGTGGGTGGTGTGATGGTGGGTGGTGTGTCATGGTGGGTGGTGTGTAAGTAATGGTGGGTGGTGGGTGGTGTGTGATGGTGGGTGGTAGGTGATGTGTTGAACGTGGTATGTGGGTGGTGGGTGGTGGGTGGTGTGGAAGTAATGGTGGGTGGTATGTGGGTGGTGGGTATGTGGGTGGTGGGTGGTGTGATGGTGGGTGGTGTCATGGTGGGTGGTGAGTTGTGTGTGATGGTGGGTGGTGTGATGGTGGGTGGTGTCATGGTGGGTGGTGTGTGGGTGGTGAGTTGTGTGTGATGGTGGGTGGTGTCATGGTGGGTGGTGTGGAAGTAATGGTGGGTGGTATGTGGGTGATGGGTGGTATGTGGGTGGTGGGTATGTGGGTGGTGGGTGGTGTGATGGTGGGTGGTGTGGAAGTAATGGTGGGTGGTATGTGGGTGATGGGTGGTATGTGGGTGGTGGGTATGTGGATGGTGGGTGATGTGTGGTACGTGGTATGTGGGTGGTGGGTGATGTGTGGGTGGTGAGTTGTGTGTGATGGTGGGTGGTGTGTCATGGTGGGTGGTTTGGAAGTAATGGTGGGTGGTATGTGGGTGGTGGGTATGTGGGTGGTGGGTATGTGGGTGGTGGGTGGTGTGATGGTGGGTGGTGTCATGGTGGGTGGTGTGTGGGTGGTGAGTTGTGTGTGATGGTGGGTGGTGTCATGGTGGGTGGTGTGGAAGTAATGGTGGGTGGTATGTGGGTGGTGGGTATGTGGGTGGTGGGTGGTGTGATGGTGGGTGGTATGTGGGTGGTGGGTGGTATGTGGGTGGTGGGTATGTGGGTGGTGGGTGGTGTGATGGTGGGTGGTGTCATGGTGGGTGGTGTGTGGGTGGTGAGTTGTGTGTGATGGTGGGTGGTATGTTGGTGGTGGGTGGTGTGATGTTGGGTGGTATGTGGGTGGTGGGTGATGTGTGGTACGTGGTATGTGGGTGGTGGGTGGTGTGTCATGGTGGGTGGTGAGTTGTGTGTGATGGTGGGTGGTGTCATGGTGGGTGGTGTGGAAGTAATGGTGGGTGGTATGTGGGTGATGGGTTGTATGTGGGTGGTGGGTATGTGGGTGGTGGGTATGTGGGTGGTGGGTATGTGGGTGGTGGGTGGTGTGTCATGGTGGGTGGTGTGGAAGTAATGGTGGGTGGTATGTGGGTGGTGGGTATGTGGGTGGTAGGTATGTGGGTGCTGGGTGGTGTGATGGTGGGTGGTATGTGGATGGTGGGTGATGTGTGGTACGTGGTATGTGGGTGGTGGGTGATGTGTGGGTGGTGAGTTGTGTGTGATGGTGGGTGGTGTGTCATGGTGGGTGGTTTGGAAGTAATGGTGGGTGGTATGTGGGTGGTGGGTATGTGGGTGGTGGGTATGTGGGTGGTGGGTGGTGTGATGGTGGGTGGTGTCATGGTGGGTGGTGTGTGGGTGGTGAGTTGTGTGTGATGGTGGGTGGTGTCATGGTGGGTGGTGTGGAAGTAATGGTGGGTGGTATGTGGGTGATGGGTGGTATGTGGGTGGTGGGTATGTGGGTGGTGGGTGGTGTGATGGTGGGTGGTATGTGGGTGGTGGGTGGTGGGTGGTATGTGGGTGGTGGGTATGTGGGTGGTGGGTGGTGTGATGGTGGGTGGTGTCATGGTGGGTGGTGTGTGGGTGGTGAGTTGTGTGTGATGGTGGGTGGTGTCATGGTGGGTGGTGTGGAAGTAATGGTGGGTGGTATGTGGGTGATGGGTGGTATGTGGGTGGTGGGTATGTGGGTGGTGGGTATGTGGGTGATGGGTTGTATGTGGGTGGTGGGTATGTGGGTGGTGGGTATGTGGGTGGTGGGTGGTGTGATGGTGGGTGGTATGTGGGTGGTGGGTGATGTGTGGTACGTGGTATGTGGGTGGTGTGTCATGGTGGGTGGTGAGTTGTGTGTGATGGTGGGTGGTGTCATGGTGGGTGGTGTGGAAGTAATGGTGGGTGGTATGTGGGTGATGGGTTGTATGTGGGTGGTGGGTATGTGGGTGGTGGGTATGTGGGTGGTGGGTATGTGGGTGGTGGGTGGTGTGTCATGGTGGGTGGGTGGTATGTGGGTGGTGGGTGGTGTGATGTTGGGTGGTATGTGGGTGGTGGGTGATGTGTGGTACGTGGTATGTGGGTGGTGGGTGGTGTGTCATGGTGGGTGGTGAGTTGTGTGTGATGGTGGGTGGTGTCATGGTGGGTGGTGTGGAAGTAATGGTGGGTGGTATGTGGGTGGTGGGTATGTGGGTGGTGGGTGGTGTGTCATGGTGGGTGGTGTGGAAGTAATGGTGGGTGGTATGTGGGTGGTGGGTATGTGGGTGGTAGGTATGTGGGTGCTGGGTGGTGTGATGGTGGGTGGTATGTGGATGGTGGGTGATGTGTGGTACGTGGTATGTGGGTGGTGGGTGATGTGTGGGTGGTGAGTTGTGTGTGATGGTGGGTGGTGTGTCATGGTGGGTGGTTTGGAAGTAATGGTGGGTGGTATGTGGGTGGTGGGTATGTGGGTGGTGGGTATGTGGGTGGTGGGTATGTGGGTGGTGGGTGGTGTGATGGTGGGTGGTGTCATGGTGGGTGGTGTGTGGGTGGTGAGTTGTGTGTGATGGTGGGTGGTGTCATGGTGGGTGGTGTGGAAGTAATGGTGGGTTGTATGTGGGTGATGGGTGGTATGTGGGTGGTGGGTATGTGGGTGGTGGGTGGTGTGATGGTGGGTGGTATGTGGGTGGTGGGTGATGTGTGGTACGTGGTATGTGGGTGGTGGGTGGTATGTCATGGTGGGTGGTGTGGAAGTAATGGTGGGTGGTATGTGGGTGGTGGGTATGTGGGTGGTAGGTATGTGGGTGCTGGGTGGTGTGATGGTGGGTGGTATGTGGGTGGTGGGTGATGTGTGGTACGTGGTATGTGGGTGGTGGGTGATGTGTGGGTGGTGAGTTGTGTGTGATGGTGGGTGGTGTGTCATGGTGGGTGGTGTGGAAGTAATGGTGGGTGGTATGTGGGTGGTGGGTGGTATGTGGGTGGTGGGTATGTGGGTGGTGGGTGGTGTGATGGTGGGTGGTATGTGGGTGGTGGGTGGTGGGTGGTATGTTGGTGGTGGGTATGTGGGTGGTGGGTGGTGTGATGGTGAGTGGTGTCATGGTGGGTGGTGTGTGGGTGGTGAGTTGTGTGTGATGGTGGGTGGTGTCATGGTGGGTGGTGTGTAAGTAATGGTGGGTGGTATGTGGGTGATGGGTGGGTATGTGGGTGATGGGTTGTATGTGGGTGGTGGGTATGTGGGTGGTGGGTATGTGGGTGGTGGGTGGTGTGATGGTGGGTGGTATGTGGGTGGTGGGTGATGTGTGGTACGTGGTATGTGGGTGGTGGGTGGTGTGTCATGGTGGGTGGTGTGGAAGTAATGGTGGGTGGTATGTGGGTGGTGGGTATGTGGGTGGTGGGTATATGGGTGCTGGGTGGTGTGATGGTGGGTGGTATGTGGGTGGTGGGTGATGTGTGGTACGTGGTATGTGGGTGGTGGGTGATGTGTGGGTGGTGAGTTGTGTGTGATGGTGGGTGGTATGTGGGTGGTGGGTGGTGTGATGTTGGGTGGTATGTGGGTGGTGGGTGATGTGTGGTACGTGGTATGTGGGTGGTGGGTGGTGTGTCATGGTGGGTGGTGAGTTGTGTGTGATGGTGGGTGGTGTCATGGTGGGTGGTGTGGAAGTAATAGTGGGTGGTATGTGGGTGATGGGTTGTATGTGGGTGGTGGGTATGTGGGTGGTGGGTATGTGGGTGGTGGGTATGTGGGTGGTGGGTGGTGTGTCATGGTGGGTGGTGTGGAAGTAATGGTGGGTGGTATGTGGGTGGTGGGTATGTGGGTGGTAGGTATGTGGGTGCTGGGTGGTGTGATGGTGGGTGGTATGTGGATGGTGGGTGATGTGTGGTACGTGGTATGTGGGTGGTGGGTGATGTGTGGGTGGTGAGTTGTGTGTGATGGTGGGTGGTGTGTCATGGTGGGTGGTGTGGAAGTAATGGTGGGTGGTATGTGGGTGGTGGGTGGTGGGTATGTGGGTGGTGGGTGGTGTGATGGTGGGTGATGTCATGGTGGGTGGTGTGTGGGTGGTGAGTTGTGTGTGATGGTGGGTGGTGTCATGGTGGGTGGTGTGGAAGTAATGGTGGGTGGTATGTGGGTGATGGGTGGTATGTGGGTGGTGGGTATGTGGGTGGTGGGTATGTGGGTGGTGTGATGGTGGGTGGTGTCATGGTGGGTGGTGTGTGGGTGGTGAGTTGTGTGTGATGGTGGGTGGTGTCATGGTGGGTGGTGTGGAAGTAATGGTGGGTGGTATGTGGGTGATGGGTGGTATGTGGGTGGTGGGTATGTGGGTGGTGGGTGGTGTGATGGTGGGTGGTATGTGGGTGGTGGGTGGTGGGTGGTATGTGGGTGGTGGGTATGTGGGTGGTGGGTGGTGTGATGGTGGGTGGTGTCATGGTGGGTGGTGTGTGGGTGGTGAGTTGTGTGTGATGGTGGGTGGTGTCATGGTGGGTGGTGTGGAAGTAATGGTGGGTGGTATGTGGGTGATGGGTGGTATGTGGGTGGTGGGTATGTGGGTGGTGGGTATGTGGGTGATGGGTTGTATGTGGGTGGTGGGTATGTGGGTGGTGGGTATGTGGGTGGTGGGTGGTGTGATGGTGGGTGGTATGTGGGTGGTGGGTGATGTGTGGTACGTGGTATGTGGGTGGTGTGTCATGGTGGGTGGTGAGTTGTTTGTGATGGTGGGTGGTGTCATGGTGGGTGGTGTGGAAGTAATGGTGGGTGGTATGTGGGTGATGGGTTGTATGTGGGTGGTGGGTATGTGGGTGGTGGGTATGTGGGTGGTGGGTATGTGGGTGGTGGGTGGTGTGTCATGGTGGGTGGGTGGTATGTGGGTGGTGGGTGGTGTGATGTTGGGTGGTATGTGGGTGGTGGGTGATGTGTGGTACGTGGTATGTGGGTGGTGGGTGGTGTGTCATGGTGGGTGGTGAGTTGTGTGTGATGGTGGGTGGTGTCATGGTGGGTGGTGTGGAAGTAATGGTGGGTGGTATGTGGGTGGTGGGTATGTGGGTGGTGGGTGGTGTGTCATGGTGGGTGGTGTGGAAGTAATGGTGGGTGGTATGTGGGTGGTGGGTATGTGGGTGGTAGGTATGTGGGTGCTGGGTGGTGTGATGGTGGGTGGTATGTGGATGGTGGGTGATGTGTGGTACGTGGTATGTGGGTGGTGGGTGATGTGTGGGTGGTGAGTTGTGTGTGATGGTGGGTGGTGTGTCATGGTGGGTGGTTTGGAAGTAATGGTGGGTGGTATGTGGGTGGTGGGTATGTGGGTGGTGGGTATGTGGGTGGTGGGTATGTGGGTGGTGGGTGGTGTGATGGTGGGTGGTGTCATGGTGGGTGGTGTGTGGGTGGTGAGTTGTGTGTGATGGTGGGTGGTGTCATGGTGGGTGGTGTGGAAGTAATGGTGGGTTGTATGTGGGTGATGGGTGGTATGTGGGTGGTGGGTATGTGGGTGGTGGGTGGTGTGATGGTGGGTGGTATGTGGGTGGTGGGTGATGTGTGGTACGTGGTATGTGGGTGGTGGGTGGTATGTCATGGTGGGTGGTGTGGAAGTAATGGTGGGTGGTATGTGGGTGGTGGGTATGTGGGTGGTAGGTATGTGGGTGCTGGGTGGTGTGATGGTGGGTGGTATGTGGGTGGTGGGTGATGTGTGGTACGTGGTATGTGGGTGGTGGGTGATGTGTGGGTGGTGAGTTGTGTGTGATGGTGGGTGGTGTGTCATGGTGGGTGGTGTGGAAGTAATGGTGGGTGGTATGTGGGTGGTGGGTGGTATGTGGGTGGTGGGTATGTGGGTGGTGGGTGGTGTGATGGTGGGTGGTATGTGGGTGGTGGGTGGTGGGTGGTATGTTGGTGGTGGGTATGTGGGTGGTGGGTGGTGTGATGGTGAGTGGTGTCATGGTGGGTGGTGTGTGGGTGGTGAGTTGTGTGTGATGGTGGGTGGTGTCATGGTGGGTGGTGTGTAAGTAATGGTGGGTGGTATGTGGGTGATGGGTGGGTATGTGGGTGATGGGTTGTATGTGGGTGGTGGGTATGTGGGTGGTGGGTATGTGGGTGGTGGGTGGTGTGATGGTGGGTGGTATGTGGGTGGTGGGTGATGTGTGGTACGTGGTATGTGGGTGGTGGGTGGTGTGTCATGGTGGGTGGTGTGGAAGTAATGGTGGGTGGTATGTGGGTGGTGGGTATGTGGGTGGTGGGTATATGGGTGCTGGGTGGTGTGATGGTGGGTGGTATGTGGGTGGTGGGTGATGTGTGGTACGTGGTATGTGGGTGGTGGGTGATGTGTGGGTGGTGAGTTGTGTGTGATGGTGGGTGGTATGTGGGTGGTGGGTGGTGTGATGTTGGGTGGTATGTGGGTGGTGGGTGATGTGTGGTACGTGGTATGTGGGTGGTGGGTGGTGTGTCATGGTGGGTGGTGAGTTGTGTGTGATGGTGGGTGGTGTCATGGTGGGTGGTGTGGAAGTAATAGTGGGTGGTATGTGGGTGATGGGTTGTATGTGGGTGGTGGGTATGTGGGTGGTGGGTATGTGGGTGGTGGGTATGTGGGTGGTGGGTGGTGTGTCATGGTGGGTGGTGTGGAAGTAATGGTGGGTGGTATGTGGGTGGTGGGTATGTGGGTGGTAGGTATGTGGGTGCTGGGTGGTGTGATGGTGGGTGGTATGTGGATGGTGGGTGATGTGTGGTACGTGGTATGTGGGTGGTGGGTGATGTGTGGGTGGTGAGTTGTGTGTGATGGTGGGTGGTGTGTCATGGTGGGTGGTGTGGAAGTAATGGTGGGTGGTATGTGGGTGGTGGGTGGTGGGTATGTGGGTGGTGGGTGGTGTGATGGTGGGTGATGTCATGGTGGGTGGTGTGTGGGTGGTGAGTTGTGTGTGATGGTGGGTGGTGTCATGGTGGGTGGTGTGGAAGTAATGGTGGGTGGTATGTGGGTGATGGGTGGTATGTGGGTGGTGGGTATGTGGGTGGTGGGTATGTGGGTGGTGGGTGGTGTGATGGTGAGTGGTATGTGGGTGGTGGGTGATGTGTGGTACGTGGTATGTGGGTGGTGGGTGGTATGTCATGGTGGGTGGTGTGGAAGTAATGGTGGGTGGAATGTGGGTGGTGGGTATGTGGGTGGTAGGTATGTGGGTGCTGGGTGGTGTGATGGTGGGTGGTATGTGGGTGGTGGGTGATGTGTGGTACGTGGTATGTGGGTGGTGGGTGATGTGTGGGTGGTGAGTTGTGTGTGATGGTGGGTGGTGTGTCATGGTGGGTGGTGTGGAAGTAATGGTGGGTGGTATGTGGGTGGTGGGTGGTATGTGGGTGGTGGGTATGTGGGTGGTGGGTATGGGGGTGGTGGGTATGTGGGTGGTGGGTATGTGATGGTGGGTGATGTGTGGCAGGGTGGTGTGTAGGTTTGATATGTGGCGGTGGGTGATTTGGTATGAGGTGGTGGGTTATGTGTGGTACGTGGTATGTGGGTGGTGGGTGGTGTGTCATGGTGAATGGTGAGTTGTGTGTGATGGTGGGTAGTGTCATGGTGGGTGGTGTGTGGGTGGTGAGTTGTGTGTGATGGTGGGTGGTGTCATGGTGGGTGGTGTGGAAGTAATGGTGGGTGGTATGTGGGTGATGGGTGGTATGTGGGTGGTGGGTATGTGGGTGGTGGGTATGTGGGTGGTGGGTATGTGGGTGGTGGGTGGTATGTCATGGTGGGTGGTGTGGAAGTAATGGTGGGTGGTATGTGGGTGGTGGGTATGTGGGTGGTAGGTATGTGGGTGCTGGGTGGTGTGATGGTGGGTGGTATGTGGGTGGTGGGTGATGTGTGGTACGTGGTATGTGGGTGGTGGGTGATGTGTGGGTGGTGAGTTGTGTGTGATGGTGGGTGGTGTGTCATGGTGGGTGGTGTGGAAGTAATGGTGGGTGGTATGTGGGTGGTGGGTGGTATGTGGGTGGTGGGAATGTGGGTGGTGGGTATGGGGGTGGTGGGTATGTGGGTGGTGGGTATGTGATGGTGGGTGATGTGTGGCAGGGTGGTGTGTAGGTTTGATATGTGGCGGTGGGTGATTTGGTATGAGGTGGTGGGTTATGTGTGGTACGTGGTATGTGGGTGGTGGGTGGTGTGTCATGGTGGGTGGTGAGTTGTGTGTGATGGTGGGTAGTGTCATGGTGGGTGGTGTGGAAGTAATGGTGGGTGGTATGTGGGTGATGGGTTGTATGTGGGTGGTGGGTATGTGGGTGGTGGGTATGTGGGTGGTGGGTATGTGGGTGGTGGGTATGTGGGTGGTGGGTGGTGTGTCATGGTGGGTGGTGAGTTGTGTGTGATGGTGGGTGGTGTCATGGTGGGTGGTGTGGAAGTAATGGTGGGTGGTATGTGGGTGATGGGTTGTATGTGGGTGGTGGGTATGTGGGTGGTGGGTATGTGGGTGGTGCGTGGTGTGATGGTGGGTGGTATGTGGGTGGTCGGTGATGTGTGGTACGTGGTATGTGGGTGGTGGGTGGTGTCATGGTGGGTTGTGTGGAAGTAATGGTGGGTGGTATGTGGGTGGTAGGTGGTATGTGGGTGGTGGGTATGTGGGTGGTGGGTGGTGTGATGGTGGGTGGTATGTGGGTGGTGGGTGATGTGTGGTACGTGGTATGTGGGTGGTGGGTGGTGTGTCATGGTGGGTGGTGTGGAAGTAATGGTGGGTGGTATGTGGGTGGTGGGTATGTGGGTGGTGGGTATGTGGGTGGTGGGTATGTGGGTGCTGGGTGGTGTGATGGTGGGTGGTATGTGGGTGGTGGGTGATGTGTGGTACGTGGTATGTGGGTGGTGGGTGGTGTGATGGTGGGTGGTATGTGGGTGGTGGGTGATGTGTGGTACGTGGTATGTGGGTGGTGGGTGATGTGTGGGTGGTGAGTTGTGTGTGATGGTGGGTGGTGTGTCATGGTGGGTGGTGTGGAAGTAATGGTGGGTGATGTGTGGCAGGGTGGTGTGTAGGTTTGATATGTGGCGGTGGGTGATTTGGTATGAGGTGGTGGGTTATGTGTGGTACGTGGTATGTGGGTGGTGGGTGGTGTGTCATGGTGGGTGGTGTGGAAGTAATGGTGGGTGGTATGTGGGTGATGGGTGGTATGTGGGTGGTGGGTATGTGGGTGGTGGGTATGTGGGTGGTGGGTGGTGTGATGGTGGGTGGTATGTGGGTGGTGGGTGATGTGTCATGGTGGGTGGTGTGGAAGTAATGGTGGGTGGTATGTGGGTGGTGGGTATGTGGGTGGTGGGTGGTGTGATGGTGGGTGGTGTCATGGTGGGTGGTGAGTTGTGTGTGATGGTGGGTGGTGTGATGGTGGGTGGTGTCATGGTGGGTGGTGTGTGGGTGGTGAGTTGTGTGTGATGGTGGGTGGTGTCATGGTGGGTGGTGTGGAAGTAATGGTGGGTGGTATGTGGGTGATGGGTGGTATGTGGGTGGTGTGATGGTGGGTGGTATGTGGGTGGTGGGTGATGTGTGGTACGTGGTATGTGGGTGGTGGGTGATGTGTGGGTGGTGAGTTGTGTGTGATGGTGGGTGGTGTGTCATGGTGGGTGGTGTGGAAGTAATGGTGGGTGGTATGTGGGTGGTGGGTGGTATGTGGGTGGTGGGTATGTGGGTGGTGGGTATGGGGGTGGTGGGTATGTGGGTGGTGGGTATGTGATGGTGGGTGATGTGTGGCAGGGTGGTGTGTAGGTTTGATATGTGGCGGTGGGTGATTTGGTATGAGGTGGTGGGTTATGTGTGGTACGTGGTATGTGGGTGGTGGGTGGTGTGTCATGGTGAATGGTGAGTTGTGTGTGATGGTGGGTAGTGTCATGGTGGGTGGTGTGTGGGTGGTGAGTTGTGTGTGATGGTGGGTGGTGTCATGGTGGGTGGTGTGGAAGTAATGGTGGGTGGTATGTGGGTGATGGGTGGTATGTGGGTGGTGGGTATGTGGGTGGTGGGTATGTGGGTGGTGGGTATGTGGGTGGTGGGTGGTATGTCATGGTGGGTGGTGTGGAAGTAATGGTGGGTGGTATGTGGGTGGTGGGTATGTGGGTGGTAGGTATGTGGGTGCTGGGTGGTGTGATGGTGGGTGGTATGTGGGTGGTGGGTGATGTGTGGTACGTGGTATGTGGATGGTGGGTGATGTGTGGGTGGTGAGTTGTGTGTGATGGTGGGTGGTGTGTCATGGTGGGTGGTGTGGAAGTAATGGTGGGTGGTATGTGGGTGGTGGGTGGTATGTGGGTGGTGGGAATGTGGGTGGTGGGTATGGGGGTGGTGGGTATGTGGGTGGTGGGTATGTGATGGTGGGTGATGTGTGGCAGGGTGGTGTGTAGGTTTGATATGTGGCGGTGGGTGATTTGGTATGAGGTGGTGGGTTATGTGTGGTACGTGGTATGTGGGTGGTGGGTGGTGTGTCATGGTGGGTGGTGAGTTGTGTGTGATGGTGGGTAGTGTCATGGTGGGTGGTGTGGAAGTAATGGTGGGTGGTATGTGGGTGATGGGTTGTATGTGGGTGGTGGGTATGTGGGTGGTGGGTATGTGGGTGGTGGGTATGTGGGTGGTGGGTATGTGGGTGGTGGGTGGTGTGTCATGGTGGGTGGTGAGTTGTGTGTGATGGTGGGTGGTGTCATGGTGGGTGGTGTGGAAGTAATGGTGGGTGGTATGTGGGTGATGGGTTGTATGTGGGTGGTGGGTATGTGGGTGGTGGGTATGTGGGTGGTGCGTGGTGTGATGGTGGGTGGTATGTGGGTGGTCGGTGATGTGTGGTACGTGGTATGTGGGTGGTGGGTGGTGTCATGGTGGGTTGTGTGGAAGTAATGGTGGGTGGTATGTGGGTGGTAGGTGGTATGTGGGTGGTGGGTATGTGGGTGGTGGGTGGTGTGATGGTGGGTGGTATGTGGGTGGTGGGTGATGTGTGGTACGTGGTATGTGGGTGGTGGGTGGTGTGTCATGGTGGGTGGTGTGGAAGTAATGGTGGGTGGTATGTGGGTGGTGGGTATGTGGGTGGTGGGTATGTGGGTGGTGGGTATGTGGGTGCTGGGTGGTGTGATGGTGGGTGGTATGTGGGTGGTGGGTGATGTGTGGTACGTGGTATGTGGGTGGTGGGTGGTGTGATGGTGGGTGGTATGTGGGTGGTGGGTGATGTGTGGTACGTGGTATGTGGGTGGTGGGTGATGTGTGGGTGGTGAGTTGTGTGTGATGGTGGGTGGTGTGTCATGGTGGGTGGTGTGGAAGTAATGGTGGGTGATGTGTGGCAGGGTGGTGTGTAGGTTTGATATGTGGCGGTGGGTGATTTGGTATGAGGTGGTGGGTTATGTGTGGTACGTGGTATGTGGGTGGTGGGTGGTGTGTCATGGTGGGTGGTGTGGAAGTAATGGTGGGTGGTATGTGGGTGATGGGTGGTATGTGGGTGGTGGGTATGTGGGTGGTGGGTATGTGGGTGGTGGGTGGTGTGATGGTGGGTGGTATGTGGGTGGTGGGTGATGTGTGGTACGTGGTATGTGGGTGGTGGGTGGTATGTCATGGTGGGTGGTGTGGAAGTAATGGTGGGTGGTATGTGGGTGGTGGGTATGTGGGTGGTAGGTATGTGGGTGCTGGGTGGTGTGATGGTGGGTGGTATGTGGGTGGTGGGTGATGTGTGGTACGTGGTATGTGGGTGGTGGGTGATGTGTGGGTGGTGAGTTGTGTGTGATGGTGGGTGGTGTGTCATGGTGGGTGGTGTGGAAGTAATGGTGGGTGGTATGTGGGTGGTGGGTGGTATGTGGGTGGTGGGTATGTGGGTGGTGGGTATGGGAGTGGTGGGTATGTGGGTGGTGGGTATGTGATGGTGGGTGATGTGTGGCAGGGTGGTGTGTAGGTTTGATATGTGGCGGTGGGTGATTTGGTATGAGGAGGTGGGTTATGTGTGGTACGTGGTATGTGGGTGGTGGGTGGTGTGTCATGGTGGGTGGTGAGTTGTGTGTGATGGTGGGTAGTGTCATGGTGGGTGGTGTGGAAGTTATGGTGGGTGGTATGTGGGTGATGGGTTGTATGTGGGTGGTGGGTATGTGGGTGGTGGGTATGTGGGTGGTGGGTATGTGGGTGGTGGGTGGTGTGTCATGGTGGGTGGTGAGTTGTGTGTGATGGTGGGTGGTGTCATGGTGGGTGGTGTGGAAGTAATGGTGGGTGGTATGTGGGTGATGGGTTGTATGTGGGTGGTGGGTATGTGGGTGGTGGGTATGTGGGTGGTGGGTGGTGTGATGGTGGGTGGTATGTGGGTGGTCGGTGATGTGTGGTACGTGGTATGTGGGTGGTGGGTGGTGTCATGGTGGGTGGTGTGTAAGTAATGGTGGGTGGTGGGTGGTGTGTGATGGTGGGTGGTAGGTGATGTGTTGAACGTGGTATGTGGGTGGTGGGTGGTGGGTGGTGTGTCATGGTGGGTGGTGTGGAAGTAATGGTGGGTGGTATGTGGGTGGTGGGTATGTGGGTGGTGGGTGGTGTGATGGTGGGTGGTGTCATGGTGGGTGGTGAGTTGTGTGTGATGGTGGGTGGTGTGATGGTGGGTGGTGTCATGGTGGGTGGTGTGTGGGTGGTGAGTTGTGTGTGATGGTGGGTGGTGTCATGGTGGGTGGTGTGGAAGTAATGGTGGGTGGTATGTGGGTGATGGGTGGTATGTGGGTGGTGGGTATGTGGGTGGTGGGTGGTGTGATGGTGGGTGGTATGTGGGTGGTGGGTGGTGGGTGGTATGTGGGTGGTGGGTATGTGGGTGGTGGGTGGTGTGATGGTGGGTGGTGTCATGGTGGGTGGTGTGTGGGTGGTGAGTTGTGTGTGATGGTGGGTGGTGTCATGGTGGGTGGTGTGGAAGTAATGGTGGGTGGTATGTGGGTGATGGGTGGTATGTGGGTGGTGGGTATGTGGGTGATGGGTTGTATGTGGGTGGTGGGTATGTGGATGGTGGGTATGTGGGTGGTGGGTGGTGTGATGGTGGGTGGTATGTGGGTGGTGGGTGATGTGTGGTACGTGGTATGTGGGTGGTGGGTGGTGTGTCATGGTGGGTGGTGTGGAAGTAATGGTGGGTGGTATGTGGGTGGTGGGTATGTGGGTGGTGGGTATGTGGGTGCTGGGTGGTGTGATGGTGGGTGGTATGTGGGTGGTGGGTGATGTGTGGTACGTGGTATGTGGGTGGTGGGTGATGTGTGGGTGGTGAGTTGTGTGTGATGGTGGGTGGTATGTTGGTGGTGGGTGGTGTGATGTTGGGTGGTATGTGGGTGGTGGGTGATGTGTGGTACGTGGTATGTGGGTGGTGGGTGGTGTGTCATGGTGGGTGGTGAGTTGTGTGTGATGGTGGGTGGTGTCATGGTGGGTGGTGTGGAAGTAATGGTGGGTGGTATGTGGGTGATGGGTTCTATGTGGGTGGTGGGTATGTGGGTGGTGGGTATGTGGGTGGTGGGTATGTGGGTGGTGGGTGGTGTGTCATGGTGGGTGGTGTGGAAGTAATGGTGGGTGGTATGTGGGTGGTGGGTATGTGGGTGGTAGGTATGTGGGTGGTGGGTGGTGTGATGGTGGGTGGTGTCATGGTGGGTGGTGTGTGGGTGGTGAGTTGTGTGTGATGGTGGGTGGTGTCATGGTGGGTGGTGTGGAAGTAATGGTGGGTGGTATGTGGGTGATGGGTGGTATGTGGGTGGTGGGTATGTGGATGGTGGGTGATGTGTGGTACGTGGTATGTGGGTGGTGGGTGATGTGTGGGTGGTGAGTTGTGTGTGATGGTGGGTGGTGTGTCATGGTGGGTGGTTTGGAAGTAATGGTGGGTGGTATGTGGGTGGTGGGTATGTGGGTGGTGGGTATGTGGGTGGTGGGTGGTGTGATGGTGGGTGGTGTCATGGTGGGTGGTGTGTGGGTGGTGAGTTGTGTGTGATGGTGGGTGGTGTCATGGTGGGTGGTGTGGAAGTAATGGTGGGTGGTATGTGGGTGGTGGGTATGTGGGTGGTGGGTGGTGTGATGGTGGGTGGTATGTGGGTGGTGGGTGGTGGGTGGTATGTGGGTGGTGGGTATGTGGGTGGTGGGTGGTGTGATGGTGGGTGGTGTCATGGTGGGTGGTGTGTGGGTGGTGAGTTGTGTGTGATGGTGGGTGGTATGTTGGTGGTGGGTGGTGTGATGTTGGGTGGTATGTGGGTGGTGGGTGATGTGTGGTACGTGGTATGTGGGTGGTGGGTGGTGTGTCATGGTGGGTGGTGAGTTGTGTGTGATGGTGGGTGGTGTCATGGTGGGTGGTGTGGAAGTAATGGTGGGTGGTATGTGGGTGATGGGTTGTATGTGGGTGGTGGGTATGTGGGTGGTGGGTATGTGGGTGGTGGGTATGTGGGTGGTGGGTATGTGGGTGGTGGGTGGTGTGTCATGGTGGGTGGTGTGGAAGTAATGGTGGGTGGTATGTGGGTGGTGGGTATGTGGGTGGTAGGTATGTGGGTGCTGGGTGGTGTGATGGTGGGTGGTATGTGGATGGTGGGTGATGTGTGGTACGTGGTATGTGGGTGGTGGGTGATGTGTGGGTGGTGAGTTGTGTGTGATGGTGGGTGGTGTGTCATGGTGGGTGGTTTGGAAGTAATGGTGGGTGGTATGTGGGTGGTGGGTATGTGGGTGGTGGGTATGTGGGTGGTGGGTGGTGTGATGGTGGGTGGTGTCATGGTGGGTGGTGTGTGGGTGGTGAGTTGTGTGTGATGGTGGGTGGTGTCATGGTGGGTGGTGTGGAAGTAATGGTGGGTGGTATGTGGGTGATGGGTGGTATGTGGGTGGTGGGTATGTGGGTGATGGGTTGTATGTGGGTGGTGGGTATGTGGGTGGTGGGTATGTGGGTGGTGGGTGGTGTGATGGTGGGTGGTATGTGGGTGGTGGGTGATGTGTGGTACGTGGTATGTGGGTGGTGGGTGGTGTGTCATGGTGGGTGGTGAGTTGTGTGTGATGGTGGGTGGTGTCATGGTGGGTGGTGTGGAAGTAATGGTGGGTGGTATGTGGGTGATGGGTTGTATGTGGGTGGTGGGTATGTGGGTGGTGGGTATGTGGGTGGTGGGTATGTGGGTGGTGGGTGGTGTGTCATGGTGGGTGGGTGGTATGTGGGTGGTGGGTGGTGTGATGTTGGGTGGTATGTGGGTGGTGGGTGATGTGTGGTACGTGGTATGTGGGTGGTGGGTGGTGTGTCATGGTGGGTGGTGAGTTGTGTGTGATGGTGGGTGGTGTCATGGTGGGTGGTGTGGAAGTAATGGTGGGTGGTATGTGGGTGGTGGGTATGTGGGTGGTGGGTATGTGGGTGGTGGGTATGTGGGTGGTGTGTATGTGGGTGGTGGGTGGTGTGTCATGGTGGGTGGTGTGGAAGTAATGGTGGGTGGTATGTGGGTGGTGGGTATGTGGGTGGTAGGTATGTGGGTGCTGGGTGGTGTGATGGTGGGTGGTATGTGGATGGTGGGTGATGTGTGGTACGTGGTATGTGGGTGGTGGGTGATGTGTGGGTGGTGAGTTGTGTGTGATGGTGGGTGGTGTGTCATGGTGGGTGGTTTGGAAGTAATGGTGGGTGGTATGTGGGTGGTGGGTATGTGGGTGGTGGGTATGTGGGTGGTGGGTGGTGTGATGGTGGGTGGTGTCATGGTGGGTGGTGTGTGGGTGGTGAGTTGTGTGTGATGGTGGGTGGTGTCATGGTGGGTGGTGTGGAAGTAATGGTGGGTTGTATGTGGGTGATGGGTGGTATGTGGGTGGTGGGTATGTGGGTGGTGGGTGGTGTGATGGTGGGTGGTATGTGGGTGGTGGGTGATGTGTGGTACGTGGTATGTGGGTGGTGGGTGATGTGTGGGTGGTGAGTTGTGTGTGATGGTGGGTGGTGTGTCATGGTGGGTCGTGTGGAAGTAATGGTGGGTGATGTGTGGCAGGGTGGTGTGTAGGTTTGATATGTGGCGGTGGGTGATTTGGTATGAGGTGGTGGGTTATGTGTGGTACGTGGTATGTGGGTGGTGGGTGGTGTGTCATGGTGGGTGGTGAGTTGTGTGTGATGGTGGGTGGTGTCATGGTGGGTGGTGTGGAAGTAATGGTGGGTGGTATGTGGGTGATGGGTTGTATGTGGGTGGTGGGTATGTGGGTGGTGGGTATGTGGGTGGTGGGTGGTGTGTCATGGTGGGTGGTATGTGGGTGGTGGGTATGTGGGTGGTGGGTATGTGGGTGGTGGGTATGTGGGTGGTGGGTGGTGTGATGGTGGGTGGTGTCATGGTGGGTGGTGTGTGGGTGGTGAGTTGTGTGTGATGGTGGGTGGTTTCATGGTGGGTGGTGTGGAAGTAATGGTGGGTGGTATGTGGGTGATGGGTGGTATGTGGGTGGTGGGTATGTGGGTGGTGGGTGGTGTGATGGTGGGTGGTATGTGGGTGGTGGGTGGTGGGTGGTATGTGGGTGGTGGGTATGTGGGTGGTGGGTGGTGTGATGGTGGGTGGTGTCATGGTGGGTGGTGTGTGGGTGGTGAGTTGTGTGTGATGGTGGGTGGTGTCATGGTGGGTGGTGTGGAAGTAATGGTGGGTGGTATGTGGGTGATGGGTGGTATGTGGGTGGTGGGTATGTGGGTGGTGGGTATGTGGGTGGTGGGTGGTGTGATGGTGGGTGGTATGTGGGTGGTGGGTGATGTGTGGTACGTGGTATGTGGGTGGTGGGTGGTATGTCATGGTGGGTGGTGTGGAAGTAATGGTGGGTGGTATGTGGGTGGTGGGTATGTGGGTGGTAGGTATGTGGGTGCTGGGTGGTGTGATGGTGGGTGGTATGTGGGTGGTGGGTGATGTGTGGTACGTGGTATGTGGGTGGTGGGTGATGTGTGGGTGGTGAGTTGTGTGTGATGGTGGGTGGTGTGTCATGGTGGGTGGTGTGGAAGTAATGGTGGGTGGTATGTGGGTGGTGGGTGGTATGTGGGTGGTGGGTATGTGGGTGGTGGGTATGGGAGTGGTGGGTATGTGGGTGGTGGGTATGTGATGGTGGGTGATGTGTGGCAGGGTGGTGTGTAGGTTTGATATGTGGCGGTGGGTGATTTGGTATGAGGAGGTGGGTTATGTGTGGTACGTGGTATGTGGGTGGTGGGTGGTGTGTCATGGTGGGTGGTGAGTTGTGTGTGATGGTGGGTAGTGTCATGGTGGGTGGTGTGGAAGTTATGGTGGGTGGTATGTGGGTGATGGGTTGTATGTGGGTGGTGGGTATGTGGGTGGTGGGTATGTGGGTGGTGGGTATGTGGGTGGTGGGTGGTGTGTCATGGTGGGTGGTGAGTTGTGTGTGATGGTGGGTGGTGTCATGGTGGGTGGTGTGGAAGTAATGGTGGGTGGTATGTGGGTGATGGGTTGTATGTGGGTGGTGGGTATGTGGGTGGTGGGTATGTGGGTGGTGGGTGGTGTGATGGTGGGTGGTATGTGGGTGGTCGGTGATGTGTGGTACGTGGTATGTGGGTGGTGGGTGGTGTCATGGTGGGTGGTGTGTAAGTAATGGTGGGTGGTGGGTGGTGTGTGATGGTGGGTGGTAGGTGATGTGTTGAACGTGGTATGTGGGTGGTGGGTGGTGGGTGGTGTGTCATGGTGGGTGGTGTGGAAGTAATGGTGGGTGGTATGTGGGTGGTGGGTATGTGGGTGGTGGGTGGTGTGATGGTGGGTGGTGTCATGGTGGGTGGTGAGTTGTGTGTGATGGTGGGTGGTGTGATGGTGGGTGGTGTCATGGTGGGTGGTGTGTGGGTGGTGAGTTGTGTGTGATGGTGGGTGGTGTCATGGTGGGTGGTGTGGAAGTAATGGTGGGTGGTATGTGGGTGATGGGTGGTATGTGGGTGGTGGGTATGTGGGTGGTGGGTGGTGTGATGGTGGGTGGTATGTGGGTGGTGGGTGGTGGGTGGTATGTGGGTGGTGGGTATGTGGGTGGTGGGTGGTGTGATGGTGGGTGGTGTCATGGTGGGTGGTGTGTGGGTGGTGAGTTGTGTGTGATGGTGGGTGGTGTCATGGTGGGTGGTGTGGAAGTAATGGTGGGTGGTATGTGGGTGATGGGTGGTATGTGGGTGGTGGGTATGTGGGTGATGGGTTGTATGTGGGTGGTGGGTATGTGGATGGTGGGTATGTGGGTGGTGGGTGGTGTGATGGTGGGTGGTATGTGGGTGGTGGGTGATGTGTGGTACGTGGTATGTGGGTGGTGGGTGGTGTGTCATGGTGGGTGGTGTGGAAGTAATGGTGGGTGGTATGTGGGTGGTGGGTATGTGGGTGGTGGGTATGTGGGTGCTGGGTGGTGTGATGGTGGGTGGTATGTGGGTGGTGGGTGATGTGTGGTACGTGGTATGTGGGTGGTGGGTGATGTGTGGGTGGTGAGTTGTGTGTGATGGTGGGTGGTATGTTGGTGGTGGGTGGTGTGATGTTGGGTGGTATGTGGGTGGTGGGTGATGTGTGGTACGTGGTATGTGGGTGGTGGGTGGTGTGTCATGGTGGGTGGTGAGTTGTGTGTGATGGTGGGTGGTGTCATGGTGGGTGGTGTGGAAGTAATGGTGGGTGGTATGTGGGTGATGGGTTCTATGTGGGTGGTGGGTATGTGGGTGGTGGGTATGTGGGTGGTGGGTATGTGGGTGGTGGGTGGTGTGTCATGGTGGGTGGTGTGGAAGTAATGGTGGGTGGTATGTGGGTGGTGGGTATGTGGGTGGTAGGTATGTGGGTGGTGGGTGGTGTGATGGTGGGTGGTGTCATGGTGGGTGGTGTGTGGGTGGTGAGTTGTGTGTGATGGTGGGTGGTGTCATGGTGGGTGGTGTGGAAGTAATGGTGGGTGGTATGTGGGTGATGGGTGGTATGTGGGTGGTGGGTATGTGGATGGTGGGTGATGTGTGGTACGTGGTATGTGGGTGGTGGGTGATGTGTGGGTGGTGAGTTGTGTGTGATGGTGGGTGGTGTGTCATGGTGGGTGGTTTGGAAGTAATGGTGGGTGGTATGTGGGTGGTGGGTATGTGGGTGGTGGGTATGTGGGTGGTGGGTGGTGTGATGGTGGGTGGTGTCATGGTGGGTGGTGTGTGGGTGGTGAGTTGTGTGTGATGGTGGGTGGTGTCATGGTGGGTGGTGTGGAAGTAATGGTGGGTGGTATGTGGGTGGTGGGTATGTGGGTGGTGGGTGGTGTGATGGTGGGTGGTATGTGGGTGGTGGGTGGTGGGTGGTATGTGGGTGGTGGGTATGTGGGTGGTGGGTGGTGTGATGGTGGGTGGTGTCATGGTGGGTGGTGTGTGGGTGGTGAGTTGTGTGTGATGGTGGGTGGTATGTTGGTGGTGGGTGGTGTGATGTTGGGTGGTATGTGGGTGGTGGGTGATGTGTGGTACGTGGTATGTGGGTGGTGGGTGGTGTGTCATGGTGGGTGGTGAGTTGTGTGTGATGGTGGGTGGTGTCATGGTGGGTGGTGTGGAAGTAATGGTGGGTGGTATGTGGGTGATGGGTTGTATGTGGGTGGTGGGTATGTGGGTGGTGGGTATGTGGGTGGTGGGTATGTGGGTGGTGGGTATGTGGGTGGTGGGTGGTGTGTCATGGTGGGTGGTGTGGAAGTAATGGTGGGTGGTATGTGGGTGGTGGGTATGTGGGTGGTAGGTATGTGGGTGCTGGGTGGTGTGATGGTGGGTGGTATGTGGATGGTGGGTGATGTGTGGTACGTGGTATGTGGGTGGTGGGTGATGTGTGGGTGGTGAGTTGTGTGTGATGGTGGGTGGTGTGTCATGGTGGGTGGTTTGGAAGTAATGGTGGGTGGTATGTGGGTGGTGGGTATGTGGGTGGTGGGTATGTGGGTGGTGGGTGGTGTGATGGTGGGTGGTGTCATGGTGGGTGGTGTGTGGGTGGTGAGTTGTGTGTGATGGTGGGTGGTGTCATGGTGGGTGGTGTGGAAGTAATGGTGGGTGGTATGTGGGTGATGGGTGGTATGTGGGTGGTGGGTATGTGGGTGATGGGTTGTATGTGGGTGGTGGGTATGTGGGTGGTGGGTATGTGGGTGGTGGGTGGTGTGATGGTGGGTGGTATGTGGGTGGTGGGTGATGTGTGGTACGTGGTATGTGGGTGGTGGGTGGTGTGTCATGGTGGGTGGTGAGTTGTGTGTGATGGTGGGTGGTGTCATGGTGGGTGGTGTGGAAGTAATGGTGGGTGGTATGTGGGTGATGGGTTGTATGTGGGTGGTGGGTATGTGGGTGGTGGGTATGTGGGTGGTGGGTATGTGGGTGGTGGGTGGTGTGTCATGGTGGGTGGGTGGTATGTGGGTGGTGGGTGGTGTGATGTTGGGTGGTATGTGGGTGGTGGGTGATGTGTGGTACGTGGTATGTGGGTGGTGGGTGGTGTGTCATGGTGGGTGGTGAGTTGTGTGTGATGGTGGGTGGTGTCATGGTGGGTGGTGTGGAAGTAATGGTGGGTGGTATGTGGGTGGTGGGTATGTGGGTGGTGGGTATGTGGGTGGTGGGTATGTGGGTGGTGTGTATGTGGGTGGTGGGTGGTGTGTCATGGTGGGTGGTGTGGAAGTAATGGTGGGTGGTATGTGGGTGGTGGGTATGTGGGTGGTAGGTATGTGGGTGCTGGGTGGTGTGATGGTGGGTGGTATGTGGATGGTGGGTGATGTGTGGTACGTGGTATGTGGGTGGTGGGTGATGTGTGGGTGGTGAGTTGTGTGTGATGGTGGGTGGTGTGTCATGGTGGGTGGTTTGGAAGTAATGGTGGGTGGTATGTGGGTGGTGGGTATGTGGGTGGTGGGTATGTGGGTGGTGGGTGGTGTGATGGTGGGTGGTGTCATGGTGGGTGGTGTGTGGGTGGTGAGTTGTGTGTGATGGTGGGTGGTGTCATGGTGGGTGGTGTGGAAGTAATGGTGGGTTGTATGTGGGTGATGGGTGGTATGTGGGTGGTGGGTATGTGGGTGGTGGGTGGTGTGATGGTGGGTGGTATGTGGGTGGTGGGTGATGTGTGGTACGTGGTATGTGGGTGGTGGGTGATGTGTGGGTGGTGAGTTGTGTGTGATGGTGGGTGGTGTGTCATGGTGGGTCGTGTGGAAGTAATGGTGGGTGATGTGTGGCAGGGTGGTGTGTAGGTTTGATATGTGGCGGTGGGTGATTTGGTATGAGGTGGTGGGTTATGTGTGGTACGTGGTATGTGGGTGGTGGGTGGTGTGTCATGGTGGGTGGTGAGTTGTGTGTGATGGTGGGTGGTGTCATGGTGGGTGGTGTGGAAGTAATGGTGGGTGGTATGTGGGTGATGGGTTGTATGTGGGTGGTGGGTATGTGGGTGGTGGGTATGTGGGTGGTGGGTGGTGTGTCATGGTGGGTGGTATGTGGGTGGTGGGTATGTGGGTGGTGGGTATGTGGGTGGTGGGTATGTGGGTGGTGGGTGGTGTGATGGTGGGTGGTGTCATGGTGGGTGGTGTGTGGGTGGTGAGTTGTGTGTGATGGTGGGTGGTTTCATGGTGGGTGGTGTGGAAGTAATGGTGGGTGGTATGTGGGTGATGGGTGGTATGTGGGTGGTGGGTATGTGGGTGGTGGGTGGTGTGATGGTGGGTGGTATGTGGGTGGTGGGTGGTGGGTGGTATGTGGGTGGTGGGTATGTGGGTGGTGGGTGGTGTGATGGTGGGTGGTGTCATGGTGGGTGGTGTGTGGGTGGTGAGTTGTGTGTGATGGTGGGTGGTGTCATGGTGGGTGGTGTGGAAGTAATGGTGGGTGGTATGTGGGTGATGGGTGGTGGGTATGTGGGTGATGGGTTGTATGTGGGTGGTGGGTATGTGGGTGGTGGGTATGTGGGTGGTGGGTGGTGTGATGGTGGGTGGTATGTGGGTGGTGGGTGATGTGTGGTACGTGGTATGTGGGTGGTGGGTGGTGTGTCATGGTGGGTGGTGAGTTGTGTGTGATGGTGGGTGGTGTCATGGTGGGTGGTGTGGAAGTAATGGTGGGTGGTATGTGGGTGATGGGTTGTATGTGGGTGGTGGGTATGTGGGTGGTGGGTATGTGGGTGGTGGGTGGTGTGTCATGGTGGGTGGTGTGGAAGTAATGGTGGGTGGTATGTGGGTGGTGGGTATGTGGGTGGTAGGTATGTGGGTGCTGGGTGGTGTGATGGTGGGTGGTATGTGGATGGTGGGTGATGTGTGGTACGTGGTATGTGGGTGGTGGGTGATGTGTGGGTGGTGAGTTGTGTGTGATGGTGGGTGGTGTGTCATGGTGGGTGGTTTGGAAGTAATGGTGGGTGGTATGTGGGTGGTGGGTATGTGGGTGGTGGGTATGTGGGTGGTGGGTATGTGGGTGGTGGGTGGTGTGATGGTGGGTGGTGTCATGGTGGGTGGTGTGTGGGTGGTGAGTTGTGTGTGATGGTGGGTGGTGTCATGGTGGGTGGTGTGGAAGTAATGGTGGGTTGTATGTGGGTGATGGGTGGTATGTGGGTGGTGGGTATGTGGGTGGTGGGTGGTGTGATGGTGGGTGGTATGTGGGTGGTGGGTGATGTGTGGTACGTGGTATGTGGATGGTGGGTGATGTGTGGGTGGTGAGTTGTGTGTGATGGTGGGTGGTGTGTCATGGTGGGTGGTGTGGAAGTAATGGTGGGTGATGTGTGGCAGGGTGGTGTGTAGGTTTGATATGTGGCGGTGGGTGATTTGGTATGAGGTGGTGGGTTATGTGTGGTACGTGGTATGTGGGTGGTGGGTGGTGTGTCATGGTGGGTGGTGAGTTGTGTGTGATGGTGGGTGGTGTCATGGTGGGTGGTGTGGAAGTAATGGTGGGTGGTATGTGGGTGATGGGTTGTATGTGGGTGGTTGGTATGTGGGTGGTGGGTATGTGGGTGGTGGGTGGTGTGTCATGGTGGGTGGTGTGGAAGTAATGGTGGGTGGTATGTGGGTGGTGGGTATGTGGGTGGTAGGTATGTGGGTGCTGGGTGGTGTGATGGTGGGTGGTATGTGGGTGGTGGGTGATGTGTGGTACGTGGTATGTGGGTGGTGGGTGATGTGTGGGTGGTGGGTATGTGGGTGGTGGGTATCTGGGTGTTGGGTATGTGGGTGGTGGGTATGTGATGGTGGGTGATGTGTGGCAGGGTGGTGTGTAGGTTTGATATGTGGCGGTGGGTGATTTGGTATGAGGTGGTGGGTTATGTGTGGTACGTGGTATGTGGGTGGTGGGTGGTGTGTCATGGTGGGTGGTGAGTTGTGTGTGATGGTGGGTTGTGTCATGGTGGGTGGTGTGGAAGTAATGGTGGGTGGTATGTGGGTGATGGGTTGTATGTGGGTGGTGGGTATGTGGGTGGTGGGTGGTATGTGGGTGGTGGGTGATGTGTGGTACGTGGTATGTGGGTGGTGGGTGATGTGATGGTGGGTGGTGTGATGGTGGGTGGTGTGTCATGGTGGGTGGTGTGTAAGTAATGGTGGGTGGTGGGTGGTGTGTGATGGTGGGTGGTAGGTGATGTGTTGAACGTGGTATGTGGGTGGTGGGTGGTGGGTGGTGTGTCATGGTGGGTGGTGTGGAAGTAATGGTGGGTGGTATGTGGGTGGTGGGTATGTGGGTGGTGGGTGGTGTGATGGTGGGTGGTGTCATGGTGGGTGGTGAGTTGTGTGTGATGGTGGGTGGTGTGATGGTGGGTGGTGTCATGGTGGGTGGTGTGTGGGTGGTGAGTTGTGTGTGATGGTGGGTGGTGTCATGGTGGGTGGTGTGGAAGTAATGGTGGGTGGTATGTGGGTGATGGGTGGTATGTGGGTGGTGGGTATGTGGGTGGTGGGTGGTGTGATGGTGGGTGGTATGTGGGTGGTGGGTGGTGGGTGGTATGTGGGTGGTGGGTATGTGGGTGGTGGGTGGTGTGATGGTGGGTGGTGTCATGGTGGGTGGTGTGTGGGTGGTGAGTTGTGTTTGATGGTGGGTGGTGTCATGGTGGGTGGTGTGGAAGTAATGGTGGGTGGTATGTGGGTGATGGGTGGTATGTGGGTGGTGGGTATGTGGGTGATGGGTTGTATGTGGGTGGTGGGTATGTGGGTGGTGGGTATGTGGGTGGTGGGTGGTGTGATGGTGGGTGGTATGTGGGTGGTGGGTCATGTGTGGTACGTGGTATGTGGGTGGTGGGTGGTGTGTCATGGTGGGTGGTGTGGAAGTAATGGTGGGTGGTATGTGGGTGGTGGGTATGTGGGTGGTAGGTATGTGGGTGCTGGGTGGTGTGATGGTGGGTGGTATGTGGATGGTGGGTGATGTGTGGTACGTGGTATGTGGGTGGTGGGTGATGTGTGGGTGGTGAGTTGTGTGTGATGGTGGGTGGTGTGTCATGGTGGGTGGTTTGGAAGTAATGGTGGGTGGTATGTGGGTGGTGGGTATGTGGGTGGTGGGTATGTGGGTGGTGGGTGGTGTGATGGTGGGTGGTGTCATGGTGGGTGGTGTGTGGGTGGTGAGTTGTGTGTGATGGTGGGTGGTGTCATGGTGGGTGGTGTGGAAGTAATGGTGGGTGGTATGTGGGTGGTGGGTATGTGGGTGGTAGGTATGTGGGTGCTGGGTGGTGTGATGGTGGGTGGTATGTGGGTGGTGGGTGATGTGTGGTACGTGGTATGTGGGTGGTGGGTGATGTGTGGGTGGTGAGTTGTGTGTGATGGTGGGTGGTGTGTCATGGTGGGTGGTGTGGAAGTAATGGTGGGTGGTATGTGGGTGGTGGGTGGTATGTGGGTGGTGGGTATGTGGGTGGTGGGTATGTGGGTGGTGGGTGGTGTGATGGTGGGTGATGTGTGGTACGTGGTATGTGGGTGGTGGGTGGTGTCATGGTGGGTGGTGTGGAAGTAATGGTGGGTGGTATGTGGGTGGTAGGTGGTATGTGGGTGGTGGGTATGTGGGACGTGGATATGTGGGTGCTGGGTGGTGTGATGGTGGGTGGTATGTGGGTGGTGGGTGATGTGTGGTACGTGGTATGTGGGTGGTGGGTGATGTGTGGGTGGTGAGTTGTGTGTGATGGTGGGTGGTGTGTCATGGTGGGTGGTGTGGAAGTAATGGTGGGTGATGTGTGGGTGGTGAGTTGTGTGTGATGGTGGGTGGTGTGTCATGGTGGGTGGTGTGGAAGTAATGGTGGGTGGTATGTGGGTGGTGGGTGGTATGTGGGTGGTGGATATGTGGGTGGTGGGTATGTGGGTGGTGGGTGGTGTGATGGTGGGTGGTGTCATGGTGGGTGGTGTGTGGGTGGTGAGTTGTGTGTGATGGTGGGTGGTGTCATGGTGGGTGGTGTGGAAGTAATGGTGGGTGGTATGTGGGTGATGGGTGGTATGTGGGTGGTGGGTATGTGGGTGGTGGGTGGTGTGATGGTGGGTGGTATGTGGGTGGTGGGTGATGTGTGGTACGTGGTATGTGGGTGGTGGGTGGTGTGTCATGGTGGGTGGTGTGTGGTACGTGGTATGTGGGTGGTGGGTGGTGTGTCATGGTGGGTGGTGTGTGGGTGGTGGGTATGTGGGTGGTGGGTATGTGGGTGGTGGGTGGTGAGTTATGTATGATGGTGGGTGGTGTCATGGTGGGTGGTGTGGAAGTAATGGTGGGTGGTATGTGGGTGGTGGGTATGTGGGTGGTGGGTGGTGTGATGGTGGGTGGTGTCATGGTGGGTGGTGTGTGGGTGGTGAGTTGTGTGTGATGGTGGGTGGTGTCATGGTGGGTGGTGTGGAAGTAATGGTGGGTGGTATGTGGGTGATGACTGGCTGCTACTAGTGCTCTGTGGGGACAGGCTATCTGTATGCCCTATCCTGCATTCCTACAATGGGGTAAAGTCTTTTCTATAGACATGGTGGGGAGATACGAAATTAGAAGAAAGAAGAAAGAAAGAACTATTTTATTCATGACAGCACAGTATACAATACAATGCAGGACAGAACACATATTGGATTAAAGATTATTTAATTATGGAAGTTAAACAACAAATAACAAGTAATATAACACACTAATTAGAAACTATATTAATAACGTGTCTGTATAGATCGCAGCCAATATTCCAGTGCTGTCATAAAAAGGTTAGAGTTCAGCATAATGCTGTGGAAGTATCCACAACGCTGATTTTCAACTCAAACCTCGGATGACGCACAGTTGTAACTCGTAATTCAACAAAAATTATATCAAAACACTAGAACAAAACAACATTACAAATAATAACAAAACTAACGTACACGATTAATATTTAAAAAAATAAAAAATTAGAAACAAAACAATTCAATTCAAATCCATTTTATTTATTATTTACTCAAAATAGTTTAGTAAGTAGAGGCAAAAAAAAAAGAAAAAGAAAAAAAAGAAATGCAAGCTGAGAACGTCTGCAAAAACAGGTAAGTCTAGGGTAGACCACATAGTTCGCTTAATACTCCTGACACCGACTCCTAATAGCCAGTCTTCTGCAACTCGAGTAGATATTTTTTCACATGGCTTTTAAAACCAAACTTACATTGGAGTTTATGTAACGGTGGTGGTAAGGAGTTCCAGCACTTCGTGGCAGCGAAGCGAAAACTACCACGAAATGCAGCAGAGTGATGTCGCGGAGTACTCAGCAGGTATGTGGATACTCGAGTTTTATAGGCGTGGCGTTCATGAGCCCACACTAACTTTACAAACAGGTAGTGTGGCTTCTGTGATTTGATTAAACCAAACATTAGGGCTGCAAGATGCAAATGTCTACGATGTTTCATATTTAATATGCTGTGTTGGTTTAGAAAAGGCGTGATATGACTTCTAGGTGGCACTTGGAAGCAGAAACGCGCACAGGCATTTTGCACTCTCTGTACGAGTCGTGACGTGTTGGATAAAATGCGTGGACCATAAACAGAATCTGCATAATTAAACTTCGAGAGAACAAGTGTATCCGTTAGAAGGATTCGAAGTTCGATACTTAAATAATTCCTTATTTTGTACAAAACCTTTAGGCGATAAAGGCAATTTCTGGCGCATTCCGATATATGTTGATGAAATCTTAGTTGTTCATCAAAAATGAGACCAAGATTTCGCGTTTCACAGACCCTCTGAATTCTTTCACCACCGATTACCAATGAAGGATTGAATACCACAGTGTTATCAATTTGATGCTTAGAGCCTAAAATCATATATTTTGTCTTTTTCGCATTCAAAAGTAACGAATTTGATATAGCCCAGGCCTGAACTCTTTCCAGGTCATCATTTATATTGTCGATTGCTGAACATGTATCCTATGTGTATATGTAACTATACAGAAGGAGTCATCACCGCAGATATGGAGAGCCCACATTTGTTGGTCGACTGTGACAATAACGCAGCCATTTCATGGCTAGCTACCGCGCTGGACACACACGCGTACCTACCCGCACTGTTTTTGGACTATGCTAGGGCGGTCCCATATATGCTGCATCTATCCGCTGAAGACTGGCAGGCACATACAGCCGGAGACGCCCATACCTATGCGGTCCCTGCTGGGCTTACTTCCAACTTAATAAGCACGTCATTGAGGCACCACTACCGTCATGTCTCGAGTCCGGGGGTTGCCTTAATTATAAATAAGAACGCTATGCGTGCTAAAGTACCAGCATGGTCCGTAGCTGACCTTCAATATCCGGATCCACCAAACATCGATTTTTTACGAGGGCTAGGCTTAGCTACTTCGCAGGGCCAGAGAAACCAAGACGACTACAACAAGATCCTCCCAACGTCGTCGATAAGGGAAACGGAGACGAAGGACGAGCCCTCCAAAGCAGGAGAAACAACGAACTAGAAGAGGATGAAGCCGGGCGAGCCAGAGCTCCCCAGAATAGATGGCTGGGACACACGTGGGACTGTTCGGAGGATAACTCGACCATTATCAACTTGGCAGGCATCTCACCCAACTCCGCCCTTCCGCATGGGTCCTGGGATTCTATTCGCGGAACCGCCCGGCGTGATCACAACAAGTGTCTGACAGGTATGACTTATGATAGAGGAGCGACCCTATATACTCTGGAACTCGACGATGGACTCTATGCAATGCTGGAAGGCATCGAGCCGGACTTCCTACAAAACGTGGAGAACTTAGACATGTTGGTTCGCTTCTCTGTTAGAGTGCCAAAGTCATTCCCAATCAGACACTCTTCCTTTACTTCTGGGCTTTATTTACACTACAAGATGACAATAGCTAGTGGGCAGCTATTGGTCGCCAAGACACTAATGACACTGTTTAGTTATTTGGAGCGCCGCTTTAGAGGATTGTTTGGCCAGTGCCCCTCCCGCGTCAATCGCGGAGTATACGACGATTACATTAGAAAACATCTAAAAATTGTTTCAAAGTGGGCTTTCCCCTTGGTGTTTTCCAAGGATCCGGCTTACTGTTTTTTAATGCATATGGATATGCTTGGCTCAAAGTCACCCTGGACTAAGGAGATGGTTGAGAACGACATATCAAAGTGGACATCCGGTGACAGTCCAGGAAACCTTGAGCTGCTGGCGCCACACATGGACAACATATTTCAGCAATGGGGTTACGACACCAACGCAGCCAACTTTCTAAGTTTTAGACAATTCTGCAACGACCCACTGAGGTGGGGGACCAGCGGAGGAGCAAAAAAAGCTAAGGTGGGCGGGGAGGTGTATAGATCGAAGTGGGCATGGGCCTTTAGTAGGATGATGAACCCTGACAACACTTTCAAACAACCTGAACAATACGACTTGTACGAACAGGCCCTCAGAGAACCTGAAGTGTGCGTGGTCGCTTTAAAGGAGGAAGAAAAGAAAACACGGGAAATTATAACAACACCGATGGCATCGTATCTGCGACAGTCATATCTTGCGTACCGATGGAATCGTCTCCCTGGAGACTCTCCTATTTCAAATCCAGAATGGCTTGGTCAGTTTCAATCAACTCAATTTAGTTGGTATGGCTGTGCGGATGCTGAGCGTTTCGACCACTCGGTCAGTAAGGACATGGTCAAATACGTCCTATTCAAGATGGGATCCATTGACGAAGAAACCCGTTGGGTCGCGCAAGCTGAGATCGATTCAATAGACAGACTGATAATATCTTGGAACGGGAAGGAATGGCCATACAGGGGAGGGTTGCTCTCGGGCTGGAGAATCACATCTCTGGTTGGCACCATGGTCTCAATGGCAATCGGGCGTCATATAATACAACAGAACAACATCCCGGGCGCGCGTGCAGTGGGTATGGGTGACGACATAATCCTGGCCTCCCCCAAGTATGGTCTGACTCAGAAACAGCTGTTTGACAGCTACGCGGAGACGGGATTCAACATCAATCTCCTAAAGACGATATCGGGCCCCTACGGAGAGTTTCTGAGGCAAGTCTATGCTCCTCGAGGGGTGATAGGTTATCCTGCCTCTGCTATGGGGGCGGTGTTATATGCCCCCCCTTGGCTCGACAGATATAGCCTGGAGAAGGAGCAGGAAGTGTCAAAGAACTGGCTAACCCTGTATAGTCGATACTTGCCCCATAGTGTTGACAATGACGCCTTAACTGCCATCACAAAAGGTCTAATCAAAATGAACGTTAAACAGCAGTTTCATGTCAGGGGTGATTTGGATGCATGGCTCAGCACCCCAATCCCAGCTGGAGGAGGTGGGCCAATCGAGTGGTCCCAGATTGGGATATGGAGCAGGTTGGAATCTGATGATGACGTAGTGCGAGTCCGCCAGGAAACCTAACTTTTTTTTTTTTTTTTTTCTCGCGGGGAAAATCCCTTTACCTTCCCCCTTCCCTGCCCCCACCCCAAATTTTTACCTCACCCCCCCTAATCCTATCTCATTACCTACCCATCATAGACCCACCGAGTTTGGTATGATTGGAACCGGCTCGGTGAGGG
>JAPMUD010000040.1:0-17500 GCA_033459515.1 Theretra japonica
ACCTAACCTAACCTAACCTAACCTAACCTAACCTAACCTAACCTAACCTAACCTAACCTAACCTAACCTAACCTAACCTAACCTAACCTAACCTAACCTAACCTAACCTAACCTAACCTAACCTAACCTAACCTAACCTAACCTAACCTAACCTAACCTAACCTAACCTAACCTAACCTAACCTAACCTAACCTAACCTAACCTAACCTAACCTAACCTAACCTAACCTAACCTAACCTAACCTAACCTAACCTAACCTAACCTAACCTAACCTAACCTAACCTAACCTAACCTAACCTAACCTAACCTAACCTAACCTAACCTAACCTAACCTAACCTAACCTAACCTAACCTAACCTAACCTAACCTAACCTAACCTAACCTAACCTAACCTAACCTAACCTAACCTAACCTAACCTAACCTAACCTAACCTAACCTAACCTAACCTAACCTAACCTAACCTAACCTAACCTAACCTAACCTAACCTAACCTAACCTAACCTAACCTAACCTAACCTAACCTAACCTAACCTAACCTAACCTAACCTAACCTAACCTAACCTAACCTAACCTAACCTAACCTAACCTAACCTAACCTAACCTAACCTAACCTAACCTAACCTAACCTAACCTAACCTAACCTAACCTAACCTAACCTAACCTAACCTAACCTAACCTAACCTAACCTAACCTAACCTAACCTAACCTAACCTAACCTAACCTAACCTAACCTAACCTAACCTAACCTAACCTAACCTAACCTAACCTAACCTAACCTAACCTAACCTAACCTAACCTAACCTAACCTAACCTAACCTAACCTAACCTAACCTAACCTAACCTAACCTAACCTAACCTAACCTAACCTAACCTAACCTAACCTAACCTAACCTAACCTAACCTAACCTAACCTAACCTAACCTAACCTAACCTAACCTAACCTAACCTAACCTAACCTAACCTAACCTAACCTAACCTAACCTAACCTAACCTAACCTAACCTAACCTAACCTAACCTAACCTAACCTAACCTAACCTAACCTAACCTAACCTAACCTAACCTAACCTAACCTAACCTAACCTAACCTAACCTAACCTAACCTAACCTAACCTAACCTAACCTAACCTAACCTAACCTAACCTAACCTAACCTAACCTAACCTAACCTAACCTAACCTAACCTAACCTAACCTAACCTAACCTAACCTAACCTAACCTAACCTAACCTAACCTAACCTAACCTAACCTAACCTAACCTAACCTAACCTAACCTAACCTAACCTAACCTAACCTAACCTAACCTAACCTAACCTAACCTAACCTAACCTAACCTAACCTAACCTAACCTAACCTAACCTAACCTAACCTAACCTAACCTAACCTAACCTAACCTAACCTAACCTAACCTAACCTAACCTAACCTAACCTAACCTAACCTAACCTAACCTAACCTAACCTAACCTAACCTAACCTAACCTAACCTAACCTAACCTAACCTAACCTAACCTAACCTAACCTAACCTAACCTAACCTAACCTAACCTAACCTAACCTAACCTAACCTAACCTAACCTAACCTAACCTAACCTAACCTAACCTAACCTAACCTAACCTAACCTAACCTAACCTAACCTAACCTAACCTAACCTAACCTAACCTAACCTAACCTAACCTAACCTAACCTAACCTAACCTAACCTAACCTAACCTAACCTAACCTAACCTAACCTAACCTAACCTAACCTAACCTAACCTAACCTAACCTAACCTAACCTAACCTAACCTAACCTAACCTAACCTAACCTAACCTAACCTAACCTAACCTAACCTAACCTAACCTAACCTAACCTAACCTAACCTAACCTAACCTAACCTAACCTAACCTAACCTAACCTAACCTAACCTAACCTAACCTAACCTAACCTAACCTAACCTAACCTAACCTAACCTAACCTAACCTAACCTAACCTAACCTAACCTAACCTAACCTAACCTAACCTAACCTAACCTAACCTAACCTAACCTAACCTAACCTAACCTAACCTAACCTAACCTAACCTAACCTAACCTAACCTAACCTAACCTAACCTAACCTAACCTAACCTAACCTAACCTAACCTAACCTAACCTAACCTAACCTAACCTAACCTAACCTAACCTAACCTAACCTAACCTAACCTAACCTAACCTAACCTAACCTAACCTAACCTAACCTAACCTAACCTAACCTAACCTAACCTAACCTAACCTAACCTAACCTAACCTAACCTAACCTAACCTAACCTAACCTAACCTAACCTAACCTAACCTAACCTAACCTAACCTAACCTAACCTAACCTAACCTAACCTAACCTAACCTAACCTAACCTAACCTAACCTAACCTAACCTAACCTAACCTAACCTAACCTAACCTAACCTAACCTAACCTAACCTAACCTAACCTAACCTAACCTAACCTAACCTAACCTAACCTAACCTAACCTAACCTAACCTAACCTAACCTAACCTAACCTAACCTAACCTAACCTAACCTAACCTAACCTAACCTAACCTAACCTAACCTAACCTAACCTAACCTAACCTAACCTAACCTAACCTAACCTAACCTAACCTAACCTAACCTAACCTAACCTAACCTAACCTAACCTAACCTAACCTAACCTAACCTAACCTAACCTAACCTAACCTAACCTAACCTAACCTAACCTAACCTAACCTAACCTAACCTAACCTAACCTAACCTAACCTAACCTAACCTAACCTAACCTAACCTAACCTAACCTAACCTAACCTAACCTAACCTAACCTAACCTAACCTAACCTAACCTAACCTAACCTAACCTAACCTAACCTAACCTAACCTAACCTAACCTAACCTAACCTAACCTAACCTAACCTAACCTAACCTAACCTAACCTAACCTAACCTAACCTAACCTAACCTAACCTAACCTAACCTAACCTAACCTAACCTAACCTAACCTAACCTAACCTAACCTAACCTAACCTAACCTAACCTAACCTAACCTAACCTAACCTAACCTAACCTAACCTAACCTAACCTAACCTAACCTAACCTAACCTAACCTAACCTAACCTAACCTAACCTAACCTAACCTAACCTAACCTAACCTAACCTAACCTAACCTAACCTAACCTAACCTAACCTAACCTAACCTAACCTAACCTAACCTAACCTAACCTAACCTAACCTAACCTAACCTAACCTAACCTAACCTAACCTAACCTAACCTAACCTAACCTAACCTAACCTAACCTAACCTAACCTAACCTAACCTAACCTAACCTAACCTAACCTAACCTAACCTAACCTAACCTAACCTAACCTAACCTAACCTAACCTAACCTAACCTAACCTAACCTAACCTAACCTAACCTAACCTAACCTAACCTAACCTAACCTAACCTAACCTAACCTAACCTAACCTAACCTAACCTAACCTAACCTAACCTAACCTAACCTAACCTAACCTAACCTAACCTAACCTAACCTAACCTAACCTAACCTAACCTAACCTAACCTAACCTAACCTAACCTAACCTAACCTAACCTAACCTAACCTAACCTAACCTAACCTAACCTAACCTAACCTAACCTAACCTAACCTAACCTAACCTAACCTAACCTAACCTAACCTAACCTAACCTAACCTAACCTAACCTAACCTAACCTAACCTAACCTAACCTAACCTAACCTAACCTAACCTAACCTAACCTAACCTAACCTAACCTAACCTAACCTAACCTAACCTAACCTAACCTAACCTAACCTAACCTAACCTAACCTAACCTAACCTAACCTAACCTAACCTAACCTAACCTAACCTAACCTAACCTAACCTAACCTAACCTAACCTAACCTAACCTAACCTAACCTAACCTAACCTAACCTAACCTAACCTAACCTAACCTAACCTAACCTAACCTAACCTAACCTAACCTAACCTAACCTAACCTAACCTAACCTAACCTAACCTAACCTAACCTAACCTAACCTAACCTAACCTAACCTAACCTAACCTAACCTAACCTAACCTAACCTAACCTAACCTAACCTAACCTAACCTAACCTAACCTAACCTAACCTAACCTAACCTAACCTAACCTAACCTAACCTAACCTAACCTAACCTAACCTAACCTAACCTAACCTAACCTAACCTAACCTAACCTAACCTAACCTAACCTAACCTAACCTAACCTAACCTAACCTAACCTAACCTAACCTAACCTAACCTAACCTAACCTAACCTAACCTAACCTAACCTAACCTAACCTAACCTAACCTAACCTAACCTAACCTAACCTAACCTAACCTAACCTAACCTAACCTAACCTAACCTAACCTAACCTAACCTAACCTAACCTAACCTAACCTAACCTAACCTAACCTAACCTAACCTAACCTAACCTAACCTAACCTAACCTAACCTAACCTAACCTAACCTAACCTAACCTAACCTAACCTAACCTAACCTAACCTAACCTAACCTAACCTAACCTAACCTAACCTAACCTAACCTAACCTAACCTAACCTAACCTAACCTAACCTAACCTAACCTAACCTAACCTAACCTAACCTAACCTAACCTAACCTAACCTAACCTAACCTAACCTAACCTAACCTAACCTAACCTAACCTAACCTAACCTAACCTAACCTAACCTAACCTAACCTAACCTAACCTAACCTAACCTAACCTAACCTAACCTAACCTAACCTAACCTAACCTAACCTAACCTAACCTAACCTAACCTAACCTAACCTAACCTAACCTAACCTAACCTAACCTAACCTAACCTAACCTAACCTAACCTAACCTAACCTAACCTAACCTAACCTAACCTAACCTAACCTAACCTAACCTAACCTAACCTAACCTAACCTAACCTAACCTAACCTAACCTAACCTAACCTAACCTAACCTAACCTAACCTAACCTAACCTAACCTAACCTAACCTAACCTAACCTAACCTAACCTAACCTAACCTAACCTAACCTAACCTAACCTAACCTAACCTAACCTAACCTAACCTAACCTAACCTAACCTAACCTAACCTAACCTAACCTAACCTAACCTAACCTAACCTAACCTAACCTAACCTAACCTAACCTAACCTAACCTAACCTAACCTAACCTAACCTAACCTAACCTAACCTAACCTAACCTAACCTAACCTAACCTAACCTAACCTAACCTAACCTAACCTAACCTAACCTAACCTAACCTAACCTAACCTAACCTAACCTAACCTAACCTAACCTAACCTAACCTAACCTAACCTAACCTAACCTAACCTAACCTAACCTAACCTAACCTAACCTAACCTAACCTAACCTAACCTAACCTAACCTAACCTAACCTAACCTAACCTAACCTAACCTAACCTAACCTAACCTAACCTAACCTAACCTAACCTAACCTAACCTAACCTAACCTAACCTAACCTAACCTAACCTAACCTAACCTAACCTAACCTAACCTAACCTAACCTAACCTAACCTAACCTAACCTAACCTAACCTAACCTAACCTAACCTAACCTAACCTAACCTAACCTAACCTAACCTAACCTAACCTAACCTAACCTAACCTAACCTAACCTAACCTAACCTAACCTAACCTAACCTAACCTAACCTAACCTAACCTAACCTAACCTAACCTAACCTAACCTAACCTAACCTAACCTAACCTAACCTAACCTAACCTAACCTAACCTAACCTAACCTAACCTAACCTAACCTAACCTAACCTAACCTAACCTAACCTAACCTAACCTAACCTAACCTAACCTAACCTAACCTAACCTAACCTAACCTAACCTAACCTAACCTAACCTAACCTAACCTAACCTAACCTAACCTAACCTAACCTAACCTAACCTAACCTAACCTAACCTAACCTAACCTAACCTAACCTAACCTAACCTAACCTAACCTAACCTAACCTAACCTAACCTAACCTAACCTAACCTAACCTAACCTAACCTAACCTAACCTAACCTAACCTAACCTAACCTAACCTAACCTAACCTAACCTAACCTAACCTAACCTAACCTAACCTAACCTAACCTAACCTAACCTAACCTAACCTAACCTAACCTAACCTAACCTAACCTAACCTAACCTAACCTAACCTAACCTAACCTAACCTAACCTAACCTAACCTAACCTAACCTAACCTAACCTAACCTAACCTAACCTAACCTAACCTAACCTAACCTAACCTAACCTAACCTAACCTAACCTAACCTAACCTAACCTAACCTAACCTAACCTAACCTAACCTAACCTAACCTAACCTAACCTAACCTAACCTAACCTAACCTAACCTAACCTAACCTAACCTAACCTAACCTAACCTAACCTAACCTAACCTAACCTAACCTAACCTAACCTAACCTAACCTAACCTAACCTAACCTAACCTAACCTAACCTAACCTAACCTAACCTAACCTAACCTAACCTAACCTAACCTAACCTAACCTAACCTAACCTAACCTAACCTAACCTAACCTAACCTAACCTAACCTAACCTAACCTAACCTAACCTAACCTAACCTAACCTAACCTAACCTAACCTAACCTAACCTAACCTAACCTAACCTAACCTAACCTAACCTAACCTAACCTAACCTAACCTAACCTAACCTAACCTAACCTAACCTAACCTAACCTAACCTAACCTAACCTAACCTAACCTAACCTAACCTAACCTAACCTAACCTAACCTAACCTAACCTAACCTAACCTAACCTAACCTAACCTAACCTAACCTAACCTAACCTAACCTAACCTAACCTAACCTAACCTAACCTAACCTAACCTAACCTAACCTAACCTAACCTAACCTAACCTAACCTAACCTAACCTAACCTAACCTAACCTAACCTAACCTAACCTAACCTAACCTAACCTAACCTAACCTAACCTAACCTAACCTAACCTAACCTAACCTAACCTAACCTAACCTAACCTAACCTAACCTAACCTAACCTAACCTAACCTAACCTAACCTAACCTAACCTAACCTAACCTAACCTAACCTAACCTAACCTAACCTAACCTAACCTAACCTAACCTAACCTAACCTAACCTAACCTAACCTAACCTAACCTAACCTAACCTAACCTAACCTAACCTAACCTAACCTAACCTAACCTAACCTAACCTAACCTAACCTAACCTAACCTAACCTAACCTAACCTAACCTAACCTAACCTAACCTAACCTAACCTAACCTAACCTAACCTAACCTAACCTAACCTAACCTAACCTAACCTAACCTAACCTAACCTAACCTAACCTAACCTAACCTAACCTAACCTAACCTAACCTAACCTAACCTAACCTAACCTAACCTAACCTAACCTAACCTAACCTAACCTAACCTAACCTAACCTAACCTAACCTAACCTAACCTAACCTAACCTAACCTAACCTAACCTAACCTAACCTAACCTAACCTAACCTAACCTAACCTAACCTAACCTAACCTAACCTAACCTAACCTAACCTAACCTAACCTAACCTAACCTAACCTAACCTAACCTAACCTAACCTAACCTAACCTAACCTAACCTAACCTAACCTAACCTAACCTAACCTAACCTAACCTAACCTAACCTAACCTAACCTAACCTAACCTAACCTAACCTAACCTAACCTAACCTAACCTAACCTAACCTAACCTAACCTAACCTAACCTAACCTAACCTAACCTAACCTAACCTAACCTAACCTAACCTAACCTAACCTAACCTAACCTAACCTAACCTAACCTAACCTAACCTAACCTAACCTAACCTAACCTAACCTAACCTAACCTAACCTAACCTAACCTAACCTAACCTAACCTAACCTAACCTAACCTAACCTAACCTAACCTAACCTAACCTAACCTAACCTAACCTAACCTAACCTAACCTAACCTAACCTAACCTAACCTAACCTAACCTAACCTAACCTAACCTAACCTAACCTAACCTAACCTAACCTAACCTAACCTAACCTAACCTAACCTAACCTAACCTAACCTAACCTAACCTAACCTAACCTAACCTAACCTAACCTAACCTAACCTAACCTAACCTAACCTAACCTAACCTAACCTAACCTAACCTAACCTAACCTAACCTAACCTAACCTAACCTAACCTAACCTAACCTAACCTAACCTAACCTAACCTAACCTAACCTAACCTAACCTAACCTAACCTAACCTAACCTAACCTAACCTAACCTAACCTAACCTAACCTAACCTAACCTAACCTAACCTAACCTAACCTAACCTAACCTAACCTAACCTAACCTAACCTAACCTAACCTAACCTAACCTAACCTAACCTAACCTAACCTAACCTAACCTAACCTAACCTAACCTAACCTAACCTAACCTAACCTAACCTAACCTAACCTAACCTAACCTAACCTAACCTAACCTAACCTAACCTAACCTAACCTAACCTAACCTAACCTAACCTAACCTAACCTAACCTAACCTAACCTAACCTAACCTAACCTAACCTAACCTAACCTAACCTAACCTAACCTAACCTAACCTAACCTAACCTAACCTAACCTAACCTAACCTAACCTAACCTAACCTAACCTAACCTAACCTAACCTAACCTAACCTAACCTAACCTAACCTAACCTAACCTAACCTAACCTAACCTAACCTAACCTAACCTAACCTAACCTAACCTAACCTAACCTAACCTAACCTAACCTAACCTAACCTAACCTAACCTAACCTAACCTAACCTAACCTAACCTAACCTAACCTAACCTAACCTAACCTAACCTAACCTAACCTAACCTAACCTAACCTAACCTAACCTAACCTAACCTAACCTAACCTAACCTAACCTAACCTAACCTAACCTAACCTAACCTAACCTAACCTAACCTAACCTAACCTAACCTAACCTAACCTAACCTAACCTAACCTAACCTAACCTAACCTAACCTAACCTAACCTAACCTAACCTAACCTAACCTAACCTAACCTAACCTAACCTAACCTAACCTAACCTAACCTAACCTAACCTAACCTAACCTAACCTAACCTAACCTAACCTAACCTAACCTAACCTAACCTAACCTAACCTAACCTAACCTAACCTAACCTAACCTAACCTAACCTAACCTAACCTAACCTAACCTAACCTAACCTAACCTAACCTAACCTAACCTAACCTAACCTAACCTAACCTAACCTAACCTAACCTAACCTAACCTAACCTAACCTAACCTAACCTAACCTAACCTAACCTAACCTAACCTAACCTAACCTAACCTAACCTAACCTAACCTAACCTAACCTAACCTAACCTAACCTAACCTAACCTAACCTAACCTAACCTAACCTAACCTAACCTAACCTAACCTAACCTAACCTAACCTAACCTAACCTAACCTAACCTAACCTAACCTAACCTAACCTAACCTAACCTAACCTAACCTAACCTAACCTAACCTAACCTAACCTAACCTAACCTAACCTAACCTAACCTAACCTAACCTAACCTAACCTAACCTAACCTAACCTAACCTAACCTAACCTAACCTAACCTAACCTAACCTAACCTAACCTAACCTAACCTAACCTAACCTAACCTAACCTAACCTAACCTAACCTAACCTAACCTAACCTAACCTAACCTAACCTAACCTAACCTAACCTAACCTAACCTAACCTAACCTAACCTAACCTAACCTAACCTAACCTAACCTAACCTAACCTAACCTAACCTAACCTAACCTAACCTAACCTAACCTAACCTAACCTAACCTAACCTAACCTAACCTAACCTAACCTAACCTAACCTAACCTAACCTAACCTAACCTAACCTAACCTAACCTAACCTAACCTAACCTAACCTAACCTAACCTAACCTAACCTAACCTAACCTAACCTAACCTAACCTAACCTAACCTAACCTAACCTAACCTAACCTAACCTAACCTAACCTAACCTAACCTAACCTAACCTAACCTAACCTAACCTAACCTAACCTAACCTAACCTAACCTAACCTAACCTAACCTAACCTAACCTAACCTAACCTAACCTAACCTAACCTAACCTAACCTAACCTAACCTAACCTAACCTAACCTAACCTAACCTAACCTAACCTAACCTAACCTAACCTAACCTAACCTAACCTAACCTAACCTAACCTAACCTAACCTAACCTAACCTAACCTAACCTAACCTAACCTAACCTAACCTAACCTAACCTAACCTAACCTAACCTAACCTAACCTAACCTAACCTAACCTAACCTAACCTAACCTAACCTAACCTAACCTAACCTAACCTAACCTAACCTAACCTAACCTAACCTAACCTAACCTAACCTAACCTAACCTAACCTAACCTAACCTAACCTAACCTAACCTAACCTAACCTAACCTAACCTAACCTAACCTAACCTAACCTAACCTAACCTAACCTAACCTAACCTAACCTAACCTAACCTAACCTAACCTAACCTAACCTAACCTAACCTAACCTAACCTAACCTAACCTAACCTAACCTAACCTAACCTAACCTAACCTAACCTAACCTAACCTAACCTAACCTAACCTAACCTAACCTAACCTAACCTAACCTAACCTAACCTAACCTAACCTAACCTAACCTAACCTAACCTAACCTAACCTAACCTAACCTAACCTAACCTAACCTAACCTAACCTAACCTAACCTAACCTAACCTAACCTAACCTAACCTAACCTAACCTAACCTAACCTAACCTAACCTAACCTAACCTAACCTAACCTAACCTAACCTAACCTAACCTAACCTAACCTAACCTAACCTAACCTAACCTAACCTAACCTAACCTAACCTAACCTAACCTAACCTAACCTAACCTAACCTAACCTAACCTAACCTAACCTAACCTAACCTAACCTAACCTAACCTAACCTAACCTAACCTAACCTAACCTAACCTAACCTAACCTAACCTAACCTAACCTAACCTAACCTAACCTAACCTAACCTAACCTAACCTAACCTAACCTAACCTAACCTAACCTAACCTAACCTAACCTAACCTAACCTAACCTAACCTAACCTAACCTAACCTAACCTAACCTAACCTAACCTAACCTAACCTAACCTAACCTAACCTAACCTAACCTAACCTAACCTAACCTAACCTAACCTAACCTAACCTAACCTAACCTAACCTAACCTAACCTAACCTAACCTAACCTAACCTAACCTAACCTAACCTAACCTAACCTAACCTAACCTAACCTAACCTAACCTAACCTAACCTAACCTAACCTAACCTAACCTAACCTAACCTAACCTAACCTAACCTAACCTAACCTAACCTAACCTAACCTAACCTAACCTAACCTAACCTAACCTAACCTAACCTAACCTAACCTAACCTAACCTAACCTAACCTAACCTAACCTAACCTAACCTAACCTAACCTAACCTAACCTAACCTAACCTAACCTAACCTAACCTAACCTAACCTAACCTAACCTAACCTAACCTAACCTAACCTAACCTAACCTAACCTAACCTAACCTAACCTAACCTAACCTAACCTAACCTAACCTAACCTAACCTAACCACATCGAGCCCGACACGTGGATACCACGCACGTGGGGTCTGGACGCACGAAAACTGCAAAATCGGTCATAATCGTTCATTATTGAATCGAATGTATGAAAATCCACCTAAGCTGTGCAGCAGCGAAAAATTCGAAGTTAACTTTTAGTTATTAATTTACATTTCTTTCTATTTGTGGTTTGTCTTTGAGTGAAAGCGCATAGAGGGCGCCGCGTTTGATAGTTTTAGTGTACATTTGAGTTGTTATTTGTAATTAATAACAGTAATTTTCAATTTTTTGGCCCCCCTCGAAATTTTTTGCTCCCGGCTGTTTCCGATTGTTGCACCATTACACGCGTCACATCGAGCCCGACACGTGGATACCACGCACGTGGGGTCTGGACGCACGAAAACTGCAAAATCGGTCATAATCGTTCATTATTGAATCGAATGTATGAAAATCCACCTAAGCTGTGCAGCAGCGAAAAATTCGAAGTTAACTTTTAGTTATTAATTTACATTTCTTTCTATTTGTGGTTTGTCTTTGAGTGAAAGCGCATAGAGGGCGCCGCGTTTGATAGTTTTAGTGTACATTTGAGTTGTTATTTGTAATTAATAACAGTAATTTTCAATTTTTTGGCCCCCCTCGAAATTTTTTGCTCCCGGCTGTTTCCGATTGTTGCACCATTACACGCGTCACATCGAGCCCGACACGTGGATACCACGCACGTGGGGTCTGGACGCACGAAAACTGCAAAATCGGTCATAATCGTTCATTATTGAATCGAATGTATGAAAATCCACCTAAGCTGTGCAGCAGCGAAAAATTCGAAGTTAACTTTTAGTTATTAATTTACATTTCTTTCTATTTGTGGTTTGTCTTTGAGTGAAAGCGCATAGAGGGCGCCGCGTTTGATAGTTTTAGTGTACATTTGAGTTGTTATTTGTAATTAATAACAGTAATTTTCAATTTTTTGGCCCCCCTCGAAATTTTTTGCTCCCGGCTGTTTCCGATTGTTGCACCATTACACGCGTCACATCGAGCCCGACACGTGGATACCACGCACGTGGGGTCTGGACGCACGAAAACTGCAAAATCGGTCATAATCGTTCATTATTGAATCGAATGTATGAAAATCCACCTAAGCTGTGCAGCAGCGAAAAATTCGAAGTTAACTTTTAGTTATTAATTTACATTTCTTTCTATTTGTGGTTTGTCTTTGAGTGAAAGCGCATAGAGGGCGCCGCGTTTGATAGTTTTAGTGTACATTTGAGTTGTTATTTGTAATTAATAACAGTAATTTTCAATTTTTTGGCCCCCCTCGAAATTTTTTGCTCCCGGCTGTTTCCGATTGTTGCACCATTACACGCGTCACATCGAGCCCGACACGTGGATACCACGCACGTGGGGTCTGGACGCACGAAAACTGCAAAATTTGCCCCGCCCGCCCACCCGGTAGCGTCATTTGGTATATCACCTCGGACCGGTCGTTATACGAACTGTTCTTAAATCTCCTCTTCTTATTGTTTAATTATTTGGGCAACACCATAGGGCCTAGAACATACAATTACGCACTGGGACGACAAACCAACTGCTATTAAACGACAAGATTTCATAATATACACAACATTTTAAATTGACTATTCAAATTTGACAATATAAGAAATTATTAAATTTTGACCATTGACACTTACCACTGACCGTCTTTAACCAGGCGTTAAGTACGAGTTCTATCTTTATTTTTACAAACCTGAATAAATTGACATCCTACAAGCCCTATACACTTGTAGGAAAATATACGAACTTACCTTTGATTAGTTAATTGACGTTGACGCCTTCGTCTACACCCTTAAAGATGTTTGGATTCCGCACACCTGCAAAGGAAAAAACACCAATTAATAAAACCCCCGAAAAACCCAGCCCTATAGGAGGAGCTAAGGTAGCACAGGCACGGCGGAGCTTGGAGTCCCAGATCGAAAGATCTGGGAACACAAGTTCAGCGGGACCGACGAAACCAAGGCAAGGGGTTAGGAAAGTTATGACAGCTTCGACTCCCGACCCGGCCCCTGCCCCAGCTCAAGTGGAGACTTCACTCCCACGAGTAGGAGCCGAGTACGCAAACAGGACAGCCGAAGCCAAGGCCTGTCTCATGAGGATCAAATTACAAATAAATGCAAGCAGGAACCTCAAGACTGAAATCAAATCAGAGGTGTTGGAGGCCACAGAAAGGCTGTATAGGATAGTTAAAGAGATTGAGCAGGAAAAAGGAAAGGTAGAAGTGATAACAGACAAGGAAAAGCTAAAGCAGGAACTAGTGAGGAAACTGGAGGAGCATGGAAAACTGATGCAGGAAAGTAAACAGGAAATGGAGAGAATGAAGGAGGAGATCAAAAACTGTAAAGACGAAATGGCAGTTCAGAGGACGTATGCGAATGTAGCAGCCGATCCACAACGGGGAAAAGCGCCAAATGCGATAACGGCAATGCACTCCATCGTCATCACATCAAGGGATGAAAAGGAAACGGGAGATGAGGTAGTCGAAAAATTTAGAAAAGTGGTTAATGCGACAGAAGAAGGAATTAGGATTGATAAAATTCGGAAAGCTAAGGAGAGGAAAGTTATTGTAGGATGTCAGGATAGGGACCAACTAGAAAAGATAAAAGACAGAATAGGAAAGTCAGGTGATAATTTAAAAGCAGAGGAGATCAAAAATAAAGACCCACTCATTATCCTTAAAGATGTACTGAGCTGCCACACGGACGAGGAACTTATCAATGCGATTAGAAAACAGAATAAAGGACTGACGGAAAGAATAGGAAAGGAGGAAAACAGGATAGAGGTGAGATACAGGAGACGAGCGCGGAATCCCCTGATGACGCATATCGTCCTGCGAGTTTCACCGCAACTTTGGCAGCGATTCACAGAGGCTGGAGCGTTGCACATTGATGTTCAGAGAGTCAGGGTAGAAGACCAGTCTCCCTTGGTCCAATGCTCAAGGTGTTTGGGTTACGGTCATGGGAGGCGGTTCTGCCAGGCCTCTCTGGACGTGTGCAGTCACTGTGCGGGACCGCATTTGAGGGCGGAGTGCCCGGAGTGGATGGCAGCTGTAGCACCTACATGCTGCAACTGCCAAAAGGCGAAAATCACTGACACCGTGCACAACGCCTTCAGTCGGGACTGCCCAGTGAGAATTAGATGGGACGCACTGGCCCGCTCTGCCATAGCGTATTGCTGAGGTAGTCCCCGTAACCCCCGACCAGACTTTGCCCGACCCTGACCCCGGCGTGAGGCCATACTTGATCGCACAGGCGAATCTACAGAGGAAGGCCCTGGCAACGCAGGAACTCATGTTACTGGCAGCAGAGAGGCGACTGGCCTTTGCCTTAATCCAGGAGCCATACGTCGGGGGAGCCGGCCGAGTGAAGCAGTACGGGACCATCAGGATCTTCCAGTGCGCGGAGCGGATTGAAGGGCCGGTCAAGGCAGCCATCGCAATCTTCGACGAAGCAGTGGATGCTTTGATATGCCCAGAATTCACCACGACGAATGTTGTGGTGGTGAATGTCCGCACCAGCGCCTGGGAGATGGTGTTGGTCTCGTGCTACTTCGAACCGGACCGGCCTGTAGCGGGGTACTTAAACCAGCTTAGGGCAATAGTCCAAAAGTATGGTCCGGGGCGTCTACTGATAGGAGGGGACACCAACGCGAAGAGTCTATGGTGGAGCCAAGAGATCGACCAAAGAGGGGAGGAGGTGTCCGGCTGGCTTGACGAGGCGGGGCTTCACGTGCTGAACGAAGGCAATACGCCAACGTTCTTCACGGTTAGAGGAGACAGGGCCTACTCCAGCCAGGTGGACATCACCGCCTGCTCGGTCGATCTCCTAGGCCAAATTCAAAATTGGCATGTCGAGGAGGACCTGACAAGCTCGGATCACAACACCATTATTTTTAAAATGTTACAACATAAAGGACACGGTATTAAAATAGAAAGGACTACACGAAAATTTAACACAAAAAAGGCAGATTGGGAAATTTTTGGGAAAGAGCTTAAGAAACTAATAAATGAACACAAAATTACTAAATTATATATAGACAAAATAGAAAATAAACAGGAATTAGAACGTAAAATAGAAGAATATTCAAAAATAATAATACAAACATGCGAAAAAATAATACCTAAGATAAAAGGAAACAAAAAATACACTGTACCCTGGTGGTCCAAAGAGCTTGAAGGGTCCCGACTCGATATGATGCGGAAGAAACGCAGAATCAGGTGGTCTGCGCCTATACGAAAAGAGAAAGTAATACGGGAGTACAAAGAGGCCAAAGAAAATTATGAGAGAGAAGCCAAGGAGGCGCAGGTTAAGAGCTGGAAAGAGTTTTGTGGGAAGCAGGATAAAGAAGGAGTATGGGATGGGGTATATCGAGCACTGGGCAGGTTGACTAAGCGGCACGAGGATCAGCCCCTCGTCAGGGACGGGAGGATCTTGGGGTTGGAGGAGTCGGCAAGGTTTCTAGCCGACACCTTCTACCCTGACGACCCTGAAGAGGAAGATAACCGGGACCACCGGCGCGTCAGGGAGCTTGCCGCCAGCGTGAATGAGAGGGTCCATGATGAGGTACATGACCCTCCTTTCACGATGCGCGAGCTGCGTGTCGCGCTGGCGGGTTTTAACCCCCGGAAAGCGCCCGGCGCGGATGGCCTGACCTCCGACATCTGTGCGCAGTCGATCGGCCAGGATCCGGAGGCCTTCCTATCACTGGCAAATAAGTGCCTGGAACTGGCCTGTTTTCCAGGAATTTGGAAACAGGCCACGGTCGCTGTGCTTCGGAAACCGGGTAGGGAAGACTACACGATTCCGAAAGCGCATCGACCTATAGGACTTTTGCCCGTGATGGGAAAGGTGCTGGAAAAGATGTTGGTGGGTAGGCTGAAGTGGCACATTCTTCCCAGGATGAGCCGCCGCCAGTACGGCTTTATGCCACAAAGGGGCACCGAGGACTCCCTCTATGTCCTAATGGAACATATTAGAGCGAGGCTTCTAGAGAAGCGCGTCATAATAATGATCTCACTGGACATAGAGGGAGCCTTCGACAGCGCTTGGTGGCCAGCGCTAAAAGTACGACTGGCGGAAGAGCAATGCCCACCTAACATCAGACGGCTGGTCGACAGCTATCTGGATGATCGGATGGTCAGAGTTCGTTACGCCGGCGCAGAAGTCGCAAAACGGACTGTTAAGGGTTGTGTCCAGGGGTCCATCGGTGGCCCAATCCTGTGGAACCTCCTCCTCGATCCCCTGTTAAAGGGGCTAGAGCACCGGGGCGACTATTGTCAGGCTTTTGCTGACGATGTCGTCTTGGTGTTTGATGGGGGTTCCACAGGAGAGGCACAGAAGCAGGCCAATGCGGCATTAGCCTATGTGCGGGATTGGGGTATCAGAAATAAACTCAAGTTTGCGCCGCACAAAACCCAGGCAATGGTTATTACCAAAAAACTAAAATACGATACCCCAATCCTGCACATGGGTGGCGTCGACATTGGCCTGTCTACTGAAATAAAGCTTCTGGGGCTGACGATTGACCGCGGGCTCACCTTTAACAGCCACGTTAAACAGGCATGCAAAAAGGCTGTCACCATCTACCAAATGCTCGCGAGGTCAGCCAAAGTCCAGTGGGGGCTGGGACCGGAGGTGATCAGGGCGATCTACACGGCGGCGGTTGAGCCCGTAATCCTCTACGCTAGTAGTGCGTGGGCTCCCGCCAGCCGTAAACTAGGAGTGAGGAAGCAACTCGGAGCGATCCAAAGAAGCTTTGCGCAAAAGTTGACGAAGGCATACAGAACCGCCTCCCTGAACTCGACCCTACTACTGGCGGGAGTACTACCTCTT
>JAPMUD010000040.1:22500-27500 GCA_033459515.1 Theretra japonica
TGTAAGATAATAAATAAGGAAAAAATAAAAAAAACAAAAAAGGCAAAAAAAAAAGTATGAATAATAAAAACAAAGGAAAAAAAAAAAAAACATGCATTAAAAAAAGATCCATAAAAGCAAATAAATAAAGATAAATAAATAAATTACATTGAGATAAGTCAGTTAATAATTAAGAGATAGTGTACCAGAAAATGAATTGTCACAGTGAATGCTAATATGTGATCCATTTATAAGAAAGAATTTGTTTAAAATAATCAGGATATCAAATTGTGAATGAATAGGTATATGAAGCAAATAAGGTTTAACAATATGAAACCAATAATAAACCATGTCTTCTATAAAAAGAAGCCACAAATGAAAAGATTATTTTAAATAACAAAGTGTTGCGAAACTATTTATCCACCTAAGGTCTCCGATTATGTTGGAGGAGAAAACGCGGTCCGGACATAGGTCCGGGCATATAAAAAAAAAAAAAAAAAAAAAAAAAACCTAACCTAACCTAACCTAACCTAACCTAACCTAACCTAACCTAACCTAACCTAACCTAACCTAACCTAACCTAACCTAACCTAACCTAACCTAACCTAACCTAACCTAACCTAACCTAACCTAACCTAACCTAACCTAACCTAACCTAACCTAACCTAACCTAACCTAACCTAACCTAACCTAACCTAACCTAACCTAACCTAACCTAACCTAACCTAACCTAACCTAACCTAACCTAACCTAACCTAACCTAACCTAACCTAACCTAACCTAACCTAACCTAACCTAACCTAACCTAACCTAACCTAACCTAACCTAACCTAACCTAACCTAACCTAACCTAACCTAACCTAACCTAACCTAACCTAACCTAACCTAACCTAACCTAACCTAACCTAACCTAACCTAACCTAACCTAACCCGTGGTTTGTCTTTGAGTGAAAGCGCATAGAGGGCGCCGCGTTTGATAGTTTTAGTGTACATTTGAGTTGTTATTTGTAATTAATAACAGTAATTTTCAATTTTTTGGCCCCCCTCGAAATTTTTTGCTCCCGGCTGTTTCCGATTGTTGCACCATTACACGCGTCACATCGAGCCCGACACGTGGATACCACGCACGTGGGGTCTGGACGCACGAAAACTGCAAAATTTGCCCCGCCCGCCCACCCGGTAGCGTCATTTGGTATATCACCTCGGACCGGTCGTTATACGAACTGTTCTTAAATCTCCTCTTCTTATTGTTTAATTATTTGGGCAACACCATAGGGCCTAGAACATACAATTACGCACTGGGACGACAAACCAACTGCTATTAAACGACAAGATTTCATAATATACACAACATTTTAAATTGACTATTCAAATTTGACAATATAAGAAATTATTAAATTTTGACCATTGACACTTACCACTGACCGTCTTTAACCAGGCGTTAAGTACGAGTTCTATCTTTATTTTTACAAACCTGAATAAATTGACATCCTACAAGCCCTATACACTTGTAGGAAAATATACGAACTTACCTTTGATTAGTTAATTGACGTTGACGCCTTCGTCTACACCCTTAAAGATGTTTGGATTCCGCACACCTGCAAAGGAAAAAACACCAATTAATAAAACCCCCGAAAAACCCAGCCCTATAGGAGGAGCTAAGGTAGCACAGGCACGGCGGAGCTTGGAGTCCCAGATCGAAAGATCTGGGAACACAAGTTCAGCGGGACCGACGAAACCAAGGCAAGGGGTTAGGAAAGTTATGACAGCTTCGACTCCCGACCCGGCCCCTGCCCCAGCTCAAGTGGAGACTTCACTCCCACGAGTAGGAGCCGAGTACGCAAACAGGACAGCCGAAGCCAAGGCCTGTCTCATGAGGATCAAATTACAAATAAATGCAAGCAGGAACCTCAAGACTGAAATCAAATCAGAGGTGTTGGAGGCCACAGAAAGGCTGTATAGGATAGTTAAAGAGATTGAGCAGGAAAAAGGAAAGGTAGAAGTGATAACAGACAAGGAAAAGCTAAAGCAGGAACTAGTGAGGAAACTGGAGGAGCATGGAAAACTGATGCAGGAAAGTAAACAGGAAATGGAGAGAATGAAGGAGGAGATCAAAAACTGTAAAGACGAAATGGCAGTTCAGAGGACGTATGCGAATGTAGCAGCCGATCCACAACGGGGAAAAGCGCCAAATGCGATAACGGCAATGCACTCCATCGTCATCACATCAAGGGATGAAAAGGAAACGGGAGATGAGGTAGTCGAAAAATTTAGAAAAGTGGTTAATGCGACAGAAGAAGGAATTAGGATTGATAAAATTCGGAAAGCTAAGGAGAGGAAAGTTATTGTAGGATGTCAGGATAGGGACCAACTAGAAAAGATAAAAGACAGAATAGGAAAGTCAGGTGATAATTTAAAAGCAGAGGAGATCAAAAATAAAGACCCACTCATTATCCTTAAAGATGTACTGAGCTGCCACACGGACGAGGAACTTATCAATGCGATTAGAAAACAGAATAAAGGACTGACGGAAAGAATAGGAAAGGAGGAAAACAGGATAGAGGTGAGATACAGGAGACGAGCGCGGAATCCCCTGATGACGCATATCGTCCTGCGAGTTTCACCGCAACTTTGGCAGCGATTCACAGAGGCTGGAGCGTTGCACATTGATGTTCAGAGAGTCAGGGTAGAAGACCAGTCTCCCTTGGTCCAATGCTCAAGGTGTTTGGGTTACGGTCATGGGAGGCGGTTCTGCCAGGCCTCTCTGGACGTGTGCAGTCACTGTGCGGGACCGCATTTGAGGGCGGAGTGCCCGGAGTGGATGGCAGCTGTAGCACCTACATGCTGCAACTGCCAAAAGGCGAAAATCACTGACACCGTGCACAACGCCTTCAGTCGGGACTGCCCAGTGAGAATTAGATGGGACGCACTGGCCCGCTCTGCCATAGCGTATTGCTGAGGTAGTCCCCGTAACCCCCGACCAGACTTTGCCCGACCCTGACCCCGGCGTGAGGCCATACTTGATCGCACAGGCGAATCTACAGAGGAAGGCCCTGGCAACGCAGGAACTCATGTTACTGGCAGCAGAGAGGCGACTGGCCTTTGCCTTAATCCAGGAGCCATACGTCGGGGGAGCCGGCCGAGTGAAGCAGTACGGGACCATCAGGATCTTCCAGTGCGCGGAGCGGATTGAAGGGCCGGTCAAGGCAGCCATCGCAATCTTCGACGAAGCAGTGGATGCTTTGATATGCCCAGAATTCACCACGACGAATGTTGTGGTGGTGAATGTCCGCACCAGCGCCTGGGAGATGGTGTTGGTCTCGTGCTACTTCGAACCGGACCGGCCTGTAGCGGGGTACTTAAACCAGCTTAGGGCAATAGTCCAAAAGTATGGTCCGGGGCGTCTACTGATAGGAGGGGACACCAACGCGAAGAGTCTATGGTGGAGCCAAGAGATCGACCAAAGAGGGGAGGAGGTGTCCGGCTGGCTTGACGAGGCGGGGCTTCACGTGCTGAACGAAGGCAATACGCCAACGTTCTTCACGGTTAGAGGAGACAGGGCCTACTCCAGCCAGGTGGACATCACCGCCTGCTCGGTCGATCTCCTAGGCCAAATTCAAAATTGGCATGTCGAGGAGGACCTGACAAGCTCGGATCACAACACCATTATTTTTAAAATGTTACAACATAAAGGACACGGTATTAAAATAGAAAGGACTACACGAAAATTTAACACAAAAAAGGCAGATTGGGAAATTTTTGGGAAAGAGCTTAAGAAACTAATAAATGAACACAAAATTACTAAATTATATATAGACAAAATAGAAAATAAACAGGAATTAGAACGTAAAATAGAAGAATATTCAAAAATAATAATACAAACATGCGAAAAAATAATACCTAAGATAAAAGGAAACAAAAAATACACTGTACCCTGGTGGTCCAAAGAGCTTGAAGGGTCCCGACTCGATATGATGCGGAAGAAACGCAGAATCAGGTGGTCTGCGCCTATACGAAAAGAGAAAGTAATACGGGAGTACAAAGAGGCCAAAGAAAATTATGAGAGAGAAGCCAAGGAGGCGCAGGTTAAGAGCTGGAAAGAGTTTTGTGGGAAGCAGGATAAAGAAGGAGTATGGGATGGGGTATATCGAGCACTGGGCAGGTTGACTAAGCGGCACGAGGATCAGCCCCTCGTCAGGGACGGGAGGATCTTGGGGTTGGAGGAGTCGGCAAGGTTTCTAGCCGACACCTTCTACCCTGACGACCCTGAAGAGGAAGATAACCGGGACCACCGGCGCGTCAGGGAGCTTGCCGCCAGCGTGAATGAGAGGGTCCATGATGAGGTACATGACCCTCCTTTCACGATGCGCGAGCTGCGTGTCGCGCTGGCGGGTTTTAACCCCCGGAAAGCGCCCGGCGCGGATGGCCTGACCTCCGACATCTGTGCGCAGTCGATCGGCCAGGATCCGGAGGCCTTCCTATCACTGGCAAATAAGTGCCTGGAACTGGCCTGTTTTCCAGGAATTTGGAAACAGGCCACGGTCGCTGTGCTTCGGAAACCGGGTAGGGAAGACTACACGATTCCGAAAGCGCATCGACCTATAGGACTTTTGCCCGTGATGGGAAAGGTGCTGGAAAAGATGTTGGTGGGTAGGCTGAAGTGGCACATTCTTCCCAGGATGAGCCGCCGCCAGTACGGCTTTATGCCACAAAGGGGCACCGAGGACTCCCTCTATGTCCTAATGGAACATATTAGAGCGAGGCTTCTAGAGAAGCGCGTCATAATAATGATCTCACTGGACATAGAGGGAGCCTTCGACAGCGCTTGGTGGCCAGCGCTAAAAGTACGACTGGCGGAAGAGCAATGCCCACCTAACATCAGACGGCTGGTCGACAGCTATCTGGATGATCGGATGGTCAGAGTTCGTTACGCCGGCGCAGAAGTCGCAAAACGGACTGTTAAGGGTTGTGTCCAGGGGTCCATCGGTGGCCCAATCCTGTGGAACCTCCTCCTCGATCCC